>ML866600.1:15882-37376 GCA_009831015.1 Picea engelmannii
AATGATGGAATATGATCATCAATGCAAGCTGGACCCCACAATGCCTCTCAAATACCCCTGTACTCTCTCTAGCACCCATCTGGCTACTCTGGTCATCATAAATCTCTGCCCTGTGATGATGTCCCAAAGTGGGGACATTACAGGGTAGATATCCTGGATCGCTTTGTGTTATGATTTATTTTGTTAGTAGTAATGATGTTGTATATTGAAATTTGCAGTGTAGGATGTAAATGAGAAATGATTTTGTAATATTGAAGTATGTTAATGTCGAGTAACATTTGTTCTTTGATGTTTTAAAAAAAAATGTATCCACTACTGTAATCACTTACATTTATGTCGTAATAGAGGGGCTGTTACATATGGTATCAGAGTCGGTTCAACCCTACGACATTTGATCATTACCCCTTCCACTATGTTAACTGAATGATTAAAATGATATCACTAATTAAAATTTTGAAATTGTACATGCAGGTAATCATGGTTAGAGGACACATGGGAGGTAGACGACGTAGTGTTGGAGGAAGAGGTGTGACAACTTCGATAATACCCATGCTAGAGGGGTCTAACCCCCAGGGAGAAGAATCGACCACTGAGCAAGAGTAGGTTGCTGTGGAAGATGTGGTAGGTGTGATGAGATCCTTCCAGAGTATGTTAGAGTCATTGATCAACCATTTGGATCAAGATGAGGGGAGAACGTCTGTGCCCAATGAGCGTTCACAACGTGCTCCAGCTAGTATTAGTAGTATACATAGAGAACTCGAGAAGGTGAAATTTCCTGAGTTCTAGGGTACCACAAACGACTTAGCCACTGAGGCATGGTTGGAGAACATGGCGATGTGATTCGCACTTTGTGATTACACCTACAACATGAAAGTACGCATGACAGTCTTTCATTTGAAAGGGAGTGCTCTTCTCTGGTGGAAGATAATCCTACTTCAACTAAACATGGCCGTCGAACACATGTCATGGGAATTGTTCGAGGAATGGTTCCAGGAAAGGTAGTTGTCCAAATAATTCATTGAGTGCCATATTAATGAGTTTAATGCCTTACAACAAGGTGGTCGTATGGTTCCAGAGTATGAGTCCAGATTCATGGAGCTAGTTAGGTATGCTCCACATATGAACACAGATACATTAAAGGTCAACAAGTTTGTGTTCGGCCTTAACTTCAACATTCGTGCGAAGGTGAGGATTTAATGCCTCAGACATTGCATGATGTAGTTCATAAGGCCCTCATAGCTGAGGAAGATATGAATGATGCGGGTCAGGGCATGACTCTTTCTAGACCGACTGAACAGACGAAATCATGAGTGCAACAACATCACACACTAGCCATATAGACTTCGGGGCATCGAGATATGCCCAAAGGACCTATGTTCTCAACACCGCGACGACAAATTCCTCAGTAGAGGACTCCTTATAGAGGACCATAGAAACAACAACAACTTCATCAGCAACAACACCATTTTAGGCCCATTCAACAGAATAGACCGGGATCAAAGACTGTTAGGACAACAACTTCTACTTTGGGGACCAGGAGCATTGGACCAAAGACTGGATGTTGGACGTGTGGAGAGACACATTACCAACGAGATTGTCCGATTGAGAAGGCCAAAGCGTCCAAATCATTAAGACCCACTACAATTGGAGATTTGGGCAAGGCCCACATAATACATGCAACAGTGAACAACTCAAGGCCGAACACCATTCCACTATGATTGAGATGTCAGGTACAATCGTCGACCAAAATTTTAACATTTTGATAGATCCAGGTGCTACAAAGAGCTTTATCTCTAGTGAAACGCCAAAGAGAATTAAGGTAAAGGCAGTCAATCACGACGATTTCAGATAAGTAGAAATGGCATCGGGTGCCAAACTAAAGGTTTGAGGAAAGGTTACTGACTGTAGCATTAAATTGGGAGATTTTGTAATGAAGGTCAACCTATATGTCACGATATTAGGATCTTATGACATATTGATTGGTATGGATTGGATAGAACCACATGATGCGATACTTAAATGTAAAACAAAACGGTTAAGTTTGACAAATGATTTGGGGCAGAATAGAGTGATTGTAGGAAGAAACCAGGGAGTGTCCTTGAGGTTTATTTCTTCCCTACAACTACATAAGAGTATGCACAAAGGGTGCAATATTTATGCAGTCTTGGTGCTAAATGAAAAGGGCAATGCAGAAGGATTAGAAAAACTTCCTACAGTGCAAGAGTTTGCAGACGTGTTTCTAGAAGAGTTACCAGGTTTGCTGCTCGAAAGAGAGTTGGAGTTTACAATAGAATTGAAGCCTGGAACTGAACTGATAGCGAGAACACTGTTGATGCCTAAAAGCACAATGCAAGGTACCTGCATGCAAATTGGTTACAATGCCTTATTATTTATGTATAATTAATAATATACTAGATAGGTGGGACCCCATGTGTGAATATGAAGGAATGATGACTCATTTTTCTTGCTCATGACTTGGTTGCGAAATGAATTCTGTAGTTTATTGTCTCTAAATCAATCTTTGTAACAAATGAGAAAACAACAGTTTTATGGGCGATTTGATTAAAAGAGGAATGGTATTGTTTTGATGATCATCGCGATTTTATTTTGATGCACTCAGTTTGAATGGAGATCTAAACTCCAGGATTGAAGTTATATGATAATGGTGTGGTGTTACTTTGATTCCATGTTAAAAGGGCTGTGCTCATTGCTTAAAGTTTGAAATTTAAATGCTGGGACATGGTCTCCCTAGAAAGTGTTGACATATATTACATTGGAGTTTTAAAAGTTGGTGCATATGTAATGTTTGAAAACATAGGAAAGTGGTGGTATATCCAACTTGCATTAAATTATTATGGAATTAGTGGGTTATGTGCTGTATAGATAGCTCGCTCGTACTGGCTATGGTTGAAGGAGTAAGTGTGGATACGACGTGAAATAATTGCACGTCACTCTAACCTACCTCGAGGGTCGCCACCCTTTCTATTTTGCATTTGGTCATTTTTGTTGGTTGCTGCTGCCTCCGTTTTTCTCGACCGTGGAAGAAGTGTTCAGACTTTTTCGATTTTCCTTGGCATTTTTGCACCCAGGTATGAGGGTTCTTGCTGCTCCATCCATGAATTCTTTCTTTTCTCATTAATTAAATCAAAAGTTCGCTCTTGCATTTGCTTACTATCTGTGCTTTTCCAAGGTTTATGGCGTATGGGTCTTTCGACTGTGTATTGGATGAAGTTGGTCTCTGTGGTATATTCAAGCGAATTCACAGTTGAACGACGTGTGAATGTTTGTCACTGTTGATGTAAATGTAGTTGTTCTGTTGCTTTACTTGTGGGGAAGCTTGTGGGGAAGTATTTTCTGTCTGCCTCGTCTCTGGATTTTTGCTGTTTCTTGCATTTCTGATACAAAATGGTGTCATTGCTCAAAGCCTTTGGATTATATTTAGACTCTGCCTGTCAATTATTTATATGGATATCATGGATATTTTTCTCGCGTCCTTCATAAAGGGTCCGTGAATAAGACTATGGAAACTTATGGTGGCAATAAGACTGATGAAACATGATTTTGGCTAAACCCTCTAAGCTTTTGCCTACTTTCTCTTCCATACCCCATTGCTGTAGATGAATGGTATCTTAAACCCTATGTTTGAATAATTATGTAAGGGTGGCTAACCCATCATTTTACAGAGGCACTGTTTGCATCTCCTTTGTCATGATGTTTTTTTTCGATTTGTTACTTAGGAGTTAATATTAAGTCCACTTATTTTAAAGAATAGTCTGTTATGTGACAATATTGTGGTGATGACAACATTGTAATAATGGTGTTTAAGAGATATGACCTGCTATGTTAGCGTGCTCGAGGTGGTCCATTTTTACATGGATAGAATACCCATGTGGATGAATTATATATGTGTTGAATGATTTCTGCAAACATAAATAAAAGTGAGTTCCAGAAGTTTTGTTTTGTGAATTCTCAGTTCCTTTTGGTTTGAGTTCGAGAAACTCGATAGTGGTTAAAAGAATACTGATGGTAATTGTTTGGACCTAGTCTGTCCATACTTCGACTGTTAATATTGGTTGTTTGGATACCGTGCCTTCTTGACTCTATTGTGCGCAAGATGTGTTATCACTGTTGAATGTTTCTTGGTTAGTAATTTATAAAATGAATTCTGTGAAATGTAATTTCAAAATACAAAGTGAACACTAGTGGAGTTGAGCACCAGTTTTGGAATTTTGAAACAAAGTATTGGATTTTGATTTTGAAACAGGAAAGTGTTTGGGATTTTGGTTGTTATGGTGATGGAATTATTATTTTTTGGATAATGATAGAACAATAACCATTGAAATCCCTTCCATTATACCATATTACGCACATTACAATCCCCTCATTATCCCACTTAGACGTTTTACACTCCCTGTTCTATTATTACTCATTTTTAAGGAAAAGTCTGTATGAGATGGAGGTTAATTGATGATTGGTGTTTTGAGAGCTGGTTATATACATAGTTTGATTATTTTTATGATTTTTTGAACAATATCCATGTATCTTTCCCCCTCCATGCTACCATTTTATGCACACTACGAACCCCTAATATTCCCAATGACCCTATCACTCCCTATTCATGTGGCAATTGTTTAATGGATTTTTTATGGATGAATTGCATGTGTTCTGTGCTAAATAATAGAGCCAACTCTTGATTTTATTTAAGTGGATTTTCATGTATGGATTATTAAGATTTTTTCTTGACTCATTGAATATTTGCTTCTAGATGAGTTTTTTCAGCAGGGGCAGTAATGGCTAAGGAAATAGAGGAAGAGGAAATTGGCATCGATGCTATAAAAGGCTTCGATTTTTGATTCATTTTGATGTTGATCCATAGGAATTAAACCATCTATTTCAAGATGGGTTTTTTAATTTAGTTGGTCATGGTATCCTTCAACCCCGACCTGAAAGACCGCCTTTCCAACCTCCTCAATTTTTTTTTGGCATCCGTGTTCCTCCCCACGTGTTGATGTGACCTAATCCATCTGTCAACGATGGTTGGCAATAGATTTTCCACTAACCTGATGTTCACCACCATGGTTGGCCCACTGCATCCTTTCCTTTACCACCACCTCCACCACCGATTAGTCCAAATGCCCAAGTTTCTCATGCTGATTCATCGATACAGTCATAACATGCTAGCAAAAGATTGAAAACCGATATTCTAGAACCTATGAAAGATAAAGGGAAAGGAGTAGCTACTCCTTCCGACTCATCCAAGGAATTTTCCAAATCAGTCTCCTCTCGCCTCCATATTAAAGATGACTGTTCTCATGTTATTAGTGCAATTCAGCCTCGAGGTTGTAACTAGTCAAAGGCTATTACAGAAAAATCAAAGGACAATAGTGAGAAGATGCCTAATGCCTCTCATAGTAAATATGGATTTTGAAGATGATTAATGTTGTTTTATATGATAAAGACAATATTTTTATTTTTGATAAAGTTTTGGACGACAATCATATTTTTAGATATTCTTTTGGGACAACATGGATATAGTACTTTTGGATATGATCAGATTATATTGGGCTGATATTTTAAATATTTGGTCATAATTTTGAAAAGGGGAGTTACAAGGAAGATATTTTTTTTGGAATCTAATGATTGATTTTCCTTTTATATATTTCATGTTTGATGATTATCAAAGGAAGTAATCGGGAGTCCCAAGGGGTCCCACCTATTTATTTATTATTTGATTAGACCCTTATCTATATATTATTATTATTATTAATTATTTCTCTCAAACTAATTAGTTAAGCTGATTTGGCTTAACTAAAGAAAAGTAGTTGAACTAACTTAACTTATTGAGAAATGATAAAAGCTCAATGAGATGAAGAGAGAAGAGGAGAATAAAAGGATAACTACAACCATAAGGTTTTCTCTACATTAGTGAGATACTTTCAACTTTCATTCATTCTGAATTTACTAGAAAACTTAATCCTCTTGATGACATCAGGGTCTTATTGAAGGCAACAAGATTCAAAAACCGAATCACACATTTCAACAACTTTTTTTAAAGGTGTATGATTTATCTTTGACTGTCTGAGTATTTTTTTTTGTACATGAGTTGAGTTTTATGGTTGATAAATAATATCTTGTAGAGTCAAGTGACAATAGTTTGTGGCAAGTTGATCCAGATATTTAGCTTCGGTTTTCTTCTTGATTGTCATTTTTGCATGGTGTCCATCAAAGGATTCTAAATTTGACTTTGGTCCCTACCCTCACAGGTGTTTGTAGAGAGAACTCAGTTTTGTATCTCAGAATGAAATAAATGAAAAATCATATTATTGTTTCAGTCTCACACATGTGTTTTAAATGATTTGGTTCATTCTTTTGATTTCATCTCCATATATACATTTGTATAATTTTTGTACACATTCATGTAACTTTGTTTAAAGTTTACTTATTTTGCATTGATATATACAACATATAAAAATCAACCTTGGTCTTGTGTAATTAATACTTGTGGATTAAGCGATTGTTTTGAGGCTATAAACCCCGGGTGACATTCCCAACTATCTTGTCTTAGCCCGACAAGATCTGAAAAAGCTTGAGTAAGGTTTTCCATACATATTCCTCAAGATTTATTTGGCGACCATATTGGGGAGATCTTCCATATCTCTCTGGTTGATTGTATTCACGATTATCTTTAAATTTCTCTGTTTTATTCAAATACTCCTTGACTGATTTTTTTTCATGAAAATCCCTGTTACAAAGAATCCCAATATTGAAAACGGTATAAATGACCAAACTAGCATTGCTTTGACCTTATTCAACACTATTTTAGAAACTGCTAATACTCGAGATGAACTTGAACGCTCTTGGGAAGTAGTTGAAAGAAATATAAGTATCCGTGAATGCTCAGAAGCCAGGCAAAGGCAACCCAAAAGTTGACAATAACCTCTCTTTTCTAAATCCTTGATTTTTCTTTTCATGTCCTCAAATCCTCACATCTCTCTCTCGAAGAGGATTGTCCCCTGAAGCTACTCCTATTTATGAAATAGGAGGGAGGAAAATCCTTCTGTCAACCCAAGAAAGTGATCTAAGGAGAACCTTGTCCGATTCTGCTAGTTCACCTTCATCACCTTTACCTATTACTTTCAACATGACATCTACAAGTAGTGGTAGTGGAACCAGAGCTGCCTCCTCCTCCCAACCTTCTTCTTAGTCAGTAATTGGTAGTATATACAACCATCAGATCCCTGTCGAATCCACAATCAATCCTACTAAAGTGATAAAGAAATATGGGCTTTTCCAGTTCGAAGAAGATGCTACGACCACTCCATGACACATGTCTTCTCCCTTGAATTTGGCACCCGCTACTCACCCATTATCAAAGTTTAAGGAACATCTTCCTAAGTTCTCAGGGAATAATACTGTTTCTACAAATGAACACTTAGTATCATTTTCCAATTCTTGTCATAACATTGGGGCCAACGATAACGACACTTGCATGTGCTTCTTTGTTAATTCCCTTGAAGGGAAAGCTGCAACATATTTTTTGGACCTCCCTCCCAAAATTCTTTCCACATGGGAAGAATTGGTCTATTGGTTCAAGTCCACTTATGGATAGTCCAAAATTTCTGTAGAGCAGTTAAGGGAATACAACAATATCACTTATAAATATGGTGAAACCATTAAGTCTCTTAACCTTTGGTTCACTAAGTTATACAATCAAATTCTTGAACTAATTTGTCCACAAAATTAATCCCCTTTCATGCATTATTATAATGCGCTCCCTTCCCCTTATCGTCATAGACTCTAAGAAAAGGCTATTGACAATCTTGGTTCTGCTCTTCATAATTGTCTAGAATATGAGGAGCAGCTCGAAAGAACGTGTCTCTCTAAGGGGGACTCGGTCAAGAAAACATATATGTCTGCCCTCCTACAACTCGTGCAAGATATGAACAATAGGATGATAGCTTACGAACGAAAGGAAAGTTTTTCTTCGCTCGCCCCTGTCACATCTACTTCTTCCTCAGTGCCTTTTAGGAATACTATTGAAAATAATTTTCAACCAAAGGCCATTATGTCCCGTAGTTGGTCTAACTTCTGTGAAGAAAATCATGAAGAGAATACTTGCAAAATTAAGAAAAATTCCAGAGATAAGATCTTTGGAAAATTACCGATACCACAATTGCGATCCTAGATTGGGCTAACCCTGAGGATGTCATGATAATCAATACCAGGAACACATATTACAGTGCCAAGGGAAAATATGACCCTCCTTGTACTTCTTCTTCCCCAAGCTCATATTCACAGATCACTGATACATAAGATGTCAAAACTACGGAAAATCAAGGAATGCCTTCCCCTCTTCCCTCTTCCAAATAAAACATCCTTAACCAATTGGATAATATCAAGAATGATGCTACTCTTTTGGACATGGTTTCCATCCCTGAACAACAAAAGCATCTCAAGAATTTTATGGAAGTTAAATTTTCTACTATAGCCAATCTTTTTGAAGAGTCAAAAGAAGAGGATTCAACTGTAAATAAGATAGGTGTAAATAACTTTAGGAAACCTGTAAAAAATCCCCCTTTTTATATTTATGTAAAAGTTATGGATAAAATAGCTCATTGTTTCCTAATTGATGGCGGGTCTGGTCTAAGTGTAATGTCAAAAATTATAATGGAAGAGCTTGGCTTATCATGCACTAATGAAAATTCCAGAGGCATGTTCTCTTATAACATTCTGAAACAATCAACTATAGGTGAAATCAAAGATGTAACCTTAGTTATGTGCGCGCATCCTGAAATAAGAACAACCCTCAATATCCTCAATATGCCAGTAAGCAATTATTCAATTATTTTAGGAAGAGATTGGCAAGCCTTAACGGGTGGATATCTTTCGCTTGACAAAACACATCTGTCTGTCCCTAGGAATGGAAAGAACATTAAAGTCCTAAGGGAAGGAAGAATTTCACCATACATAGAGAGTGTTCCCCAACCTAACGTAAATTATCTTGAGGAAGATTTGGGAGTATACTCTATCTTTGCTGATGAGGGTGACACTATCCTTGAACCAATTGATTTTGACGATGGCATGTGGCACATGCATTTCGATGGATCATGCTCAAATGAAGGTAATGGAGCCGACATTATTCTATATTCCCCTATAGGTAAAATTTACAATTTTTCTTATAGGTTAGAATTTTCCTGCACAAACAATGTTACTGAGTTTTAGGCCTTATTGTTAGGAATGAAAAATGCAAATAACCTTGGTTGTGGCCACCTTACAATCTTTGGTGATTCTGAACTTGTTGTGAACCTGGTACACAATATTTATTCACCTAGAAATAAGTTGCTTAAACGTTATACCCAAGCTGTTTGGATGCTCATTTTAAACCTGTTATCATTTAACATCACTCATGTTAAGCGGGAACTCAGTTCAATGGTTGATAGGTTAGTGGTGCTTGTAGCATTCCCTACCCAACATATTTTGACTCAAAGACCTGATTGTACATTCCAATCTCTATATTTTCCTCATATCCCTGATAACCTGGAATCACGACGGGTGTTCTTGAGTGATGAAGGCATTTGCACTTTCATACAAAATGAACCGTTTAAGCCCAGGGAAATCATATCTATTGAAGATGATAAATTTCCTAAAGGCTTGACTCCCCTCGAAAGTTCTTTTTCTTCGAGTGATGTAGGCAACAAAGAGATACACAAGGAAAAGGAGTCGAAAAGGAAAGTGGGTGATACCATTTCCTTGAACCTTGGGACACCCAAATATCCAAATATGATTAAACTAGGTGCCCAATGTTCTGACGAATAAAAGGTGAAATTCACATAACTACTCCATGAACTTCAAGATGTTTTTGCATGGTCATACGAGGATCTTCTTGGTTTTGATCCTTCTCTTATACATCATTCCATTCCTATCAAGGAAGGGGTAAAACCATTTAAGAAAAAAAAGAGACCTATTAACCCTGCACTTGAAGCTATTATTAGAAAATAGTTGGAAAAATTATTGAAGGCTAGTATCATCTTTCCGGTTAAGTATTCCAACTGGGTTTCAATTTTGGTCCCTGTTCGGAAAAAAAACTGGTCATATTGGATTATGCATCGATTTCCGCACAATAAATAGATCAAGTGTTAAATACCATTTTACTCTCCCTAATATGGAAATGATTTTACAACAAGTGGCAGGGTCACAAATGACATCCTTACTTGATGGTTTTTTTCGGATATAATCAAATCAAGGTGAAGAGGACTGATAGATATAAAACCAATTTTACTATTGTATGTCGGGGCACATTTGCTTATGAACGTATGACTTTTGGCTTGTCTAATGCAGGTGCCAATTTCCAAAGATATATGCAAATATCTTTTGACAATCTGAATGGTAAAATTATCCAAGTTTATCTCGATGATTTGACTATATATTCGAAAAATCGATTGGATCATTTTTGTCATCTTAGAAAAGTTCTCATGTGATGTAGAAATTTGACATTTATTTAAATCCTTCTAAATCTATTTTCGGTGTCATGAAGGGAAAGCTCCTCGGTCATATTGTTTCTGATTTAGGAATAAACATATATCCCAAAATGATCACTGCTGTTCTAAATCTTCCCGCCCCCACTTCCAAGAAAGAAGTTCAAGATTTCATGGGCATCATTAACTTTGTCTGTAGGTTTGTTCCTGATTTTTCCGTCATGGTTAAACCAATTCATAATCTTCTAAAGAAAGATATTTATTTTTCTTGCACACATGACAACGAAAATGCCTTCCTTAGGATTAAAAAAGCAATCAACTCTGCACTGGTTTTGGCAAAACTGGATTTTGAGAAAGAATTTATCATATATACTAATGCCACCGAGGAAGGAATTTCTACTATCCTCTTATAGAATGATGAACAAAAGAATGAAAACCCTGTAGCATACACGAGCCAGAGTTTATCAGATGATGAAATTAAATACTCTTATATTGAAAAACATGTTTTTTCTCTTGTTAAGGCTATAGAAAATTTTTTCCATTTTATTTTTGGAAAACATACGCAGGTAAGAGTCCCTTTGCCTGCTGTCAAGTTTCTTCTTTCAAAAACTTATCTTTCAGAGAAACTTGCACATTGGCTTGCCAAAATTCAGGAGCATGATTTAACCATCATTAATTCAAAAACAATCACGGGACGAGACTTAGCCCTTCACTTATCTCAACGCCCCGAACCAAGTGAAGAACTTGATGATTAGGATAATCCTCTTTCAGCTTTGTTTTATATTGAGAATCAAAATCCTTCTGTAGCTGAGCATCCTTGGTATAGAAATCTGGTGTATTACTTGCAGCATCATAAATGCCCAGATAACTTGGATCCTTACCAGAGAAGAAGACTCCGTCTCGAATCTTCTAGGTATATCATTTTGGGAGATTTCTTGTTTAGAAGGTCCGCTGATGGTTTATTACTTCGATGTGTCAATGATGAGGAAGCACATAAATTGCTACATGAAATTCATGGATCTTCAGATTCTTTCATTCACGTTGGTGTCCATTTTTCTACTAAAGCTACTGCCTTTAAAATCATAAGAAATGGTTATTATTGGCCTTCATTATTTTGAGATTCTTATAAATTCACAAGATCTTGTGATAAGTGCCAAAAGTTCACTGGGAAAGAACGTCTTTCTGCCATGCCTTTACAACCCGTCCTCCCAATTTTTCCTTTTTCTAAATGGGGCCTGGACTTTATTGGTCCTATTAATACTCCATCCTCCGCAGGGCATATTTTTATTCTGACAACCACTGATTATTTTACTAAGTGGATTAAATTTGTCCCTCTTAGACACGCATACGATGAGCAATCAATTTCTTTCCTAGAAACTAATATCTTTTCTAGATTTGGCATTCCACTGGAAATTGTTATGGACAATGGCCCAACCTTCACTTATGAAAAGTTAACTCAATTTTTGGTTAAATTAGGGGTCAAACATTTCACTTCATTTTCTTTTTACCCCCCAGGGAAATGGGCAAGATGATTCCACTAACAAGAATCTGGTTAGAATTGTAAAAAGGATCATAAGAGATAAACCTCGCCAGTGGCACTCACTTCTCACTTATGCTCTCTGGGAAAATCACACAACCACCAAGGCAAGTACAAGATGTACTCCTTTTCAGCTCTCATATGGCCAAGAGGCTATTATTCCAACCGACCCAGAGCTTTCCTCCTTATGACTGATGTTACAAGTGGAAGAATTAAATTCTTCCAATGTTCCCCAAAGGATAAATGCACTACTGGCCCTGGAAGAGAAAATGAATTTTTCCTTAGAGAACATAAAAAAAAGGCAACAAACTGTAATTTTTTTTTTTAACAGACGAGCAAAAGCTACTAAATTTAAGATTGAAGAGAAAGTCCTATTATGGGATTCATCTCATGCCGAGAGAGGAAAAAACTCAAAGTTCCAGAAACTATGGCTAGGACTTTTAAAATTTGTTTTGTCCTAGGCACAAACTCACACCTTCTAAAGGATATGGAAGAGCGATTATTCTCTTATAGCACTAATGGTTCCCACTTGAAACATTACGTGGAACCAACCTGATTTTCAACACTTGCTTTAAATTTTTTCTGTATATAGTTTTTGGTTATACTATTTTCTTTCTTACTTTGGTATGTTGAGTTTTAATTTCCGCGGTTTTGTTTTCTTAACTTTATCAAAAATAAAGTTTGGATCGGTTTTTCCATGATAGTTTCCTTCTGTAAGTATTGTTGATCAATAAACAATAAAGATATACACAGTTGTCACACTATCTTCCTTTTAGACATCACTGAAATTTCTTTTTGCTTTCAACACTCTTGTAGGATAGTTGATTTTGTATTCTTCCCTTTTTTACTATCCCTTTCTTCCCTCCATCCCGAGATTCAAAAGAGCATATCAAAATATTTATCCTTGAAAATTTAAGAATAATTATATGTTACATATTGATCGAATGTTATGCATACATGACCAAACCCCCTCATACGTACCATTTTCCATGAGTTATTCCCAAAATCCCTCCTCATTATTTCCCTTAAACCATGCTTTTCCCCATGTTGTATAACTATTCTCTTCAATAATAATTTTTTTTCTCTGGTCTGCGAAACATAACATTCTGAGTTCTTAATCTGTTGGAAACATATTACCCTGTGGAGTCGCGAGTTTGTTGATTCTCAAAATTGCAACGTATGGTACCTGCATGAAAATTGGTTGCAATGCCTTATTATTTATGTATAATTAATAATATACTAGATAGGTGGTACCCCATGTGTGAATATGAAGGAATGATGACTCATTTTTCTTGGTCATGACTTGGTTGCGAAATGAATTCTATAGTTTATTGTCTCTAAATCAATCTTTGCAACAAATGAGAAAACAACAATTTTATGGGTGATGTGACTAATAGAAAAATGATATTGTTTTGATGGTCATTGCGATTTTATTTTGATGCACCCAGTTTGAATGTAGATCTAAACTCCAGGATTGAAGTTATATGATAATGGTGTGGTGTTACTTCAATTTCATGTTTAAAGGGTTGTGCACATTGTTTAAAGTTTGAAATTTAAAGGTTGGGACATGGTCTCCCTAGCAAGTGTTGACATATATTACATTGGAGTTTTAAAGGTTGGCGCATATGTAAAGTTTGAAAACATAAGAAAGTACTGGTATATCCAACTTGCATTAAATTGTTATGGAATTAGTGGGTTATGTGCTGTATGGCTAGCTCACTCATACTGGATATGGTTGAAGGAGTAAGTGTGGATACACCATGCAATAATTTCACGTCTCTCTACCTACCTCGAGGGTCACCACCCTTGCTATTTTTCATTTGGTCATTTTTGTTGGTTGTTGCTGCCTCCGTTTTGCTCAGTCGTGGAAGAATTTTTTGGACTTTGTCGATTTTCCTTGGAATTTTTGCACCCAGGTATGAGGGTTCTTGCTGCTCCATCCATGAATTCTTTCTTTGCTCATTAATTAAATCAAAAGTTGGCTCTTTCATTTGCTTACTGTCTGTGCTTTTCCAAGGTTTATGGCATATGGGTCTTTCGACTATGTATTGGATGAAGTTGGTCTCTGTGGTATATGGAAGAAAATTCACAGTTGAACGATGTGTGAATGTTTCTCACTATTGATGTAACTGTGGTTTCTCTATTTCTTTACTTGTGGGGAAGTATTTCAGGCTGCCTCGTCTCTAGAGTTTTGCTGTTTCTTGCATTTATGATACCAAATGGTGTCATTATTCACGGCCTTTGGATTATATTTAGACTCTGCCTGTCAATTATTTATATGGATATCATGGATATTTTGCTCCCGTCCTTCATAAAGGGTTTGTGAATGAGACCGTGGAAACTTATGGTGGTAATAAGACTATTGAAACACTCTTTTGGATAAACCATTGAAGCGTTTGTCTTCTTGCTCTCCCATACCTCATTGCTGTAGATGAATGGTATCTTAAACCCTACGTTTGAATAATTATGTAAGGGTGGCTAACCCAATATTTGATAGATGCATTGTTCGCATCTCCTTTTTCATTAGGTTTTTGTCGATTTGTTACTTGAGAGTTAATATTAAGTCCACTTATTTTTCAAACACAATCTGTTATGTGATAGTATTGTGGTGATGACAACATTGTAAGAATGGTGTTTAAGAGATGCGACCTGCTGTGTTAGCGTGCTCGAGCTGGTCGATTTTTACATGGATAGAATACCTTTGTGGATGAATTATATATGTGTTGAATGATTTCTGCAAACATAAATAAAAGTGAGTTCCAAAAGATTTTTTTTGTGAATTCTCAGTTCCTTTTGGGCCGAGTTCAAGAAACTCGGTAGTGGTTAAAAGAATAGTGATGGTAATGATTTGGACCTAGTCTTTCCATAATTCTACTGTTAGTATTGGTTGTTTGGATACTGTGCCTCCTTGACTCTATTGTGCACAAGATGTGTTATCACCGTTGAATGTTTCTTGGGCAGTAATTTATAAAATGAATTCTGTGAAATGTAATTTCAAAATACAAAGTGAACAGTAGCGGAGTTGAGCACCAGTTTTGGAATTTGGAAACGAAGTATTGGATTTTGATTTTGAAATGGGAAAGTGTTTGGGATTTTGGTTGTTATGGTGATAGCATTTTTTTTTTTTGGATAATGATAGAACAATAACCATTGGAGTCCCTTCCATTATACCGTCTTACGCACATTACAATCCCCTCATTATCCCACTTACACTTTTTACACTCCCTGTTCTATTATTACTCTTTTTTAAGGAGAAGTCTGCATGAAATTAAAAGAAATGGAGATGGAGGTTAATTGATGATTGGTGTTTCGAGAGCTGGTTATATACACAATTTTATTATTTTTATGATTGTTTGAACAATATCCATGTATCTTTTCCCCTCCATGCTACCATTTTACGCACACTACAAACTCCTCATATTCCCAATGACCCTATCACTCCCTATTCATGTGGAAATTGATTAATGGAATTTTTATGGCTGAATTGCATGTATTCTGTGGTAAATAATAACGCCAACTCTTTATTTTATTTAAGTGGAGTTTCATGTATGGAAAATTAAGATTTTTTCATGACTCATTGAATATTTTCTTCAGGATAAGTTTTTTCAGCAGGGGCAGTAATGGCTGAGGAAATAGAGGAAGAGGAAATTGGCAGCGAGGCTATATAAGGCCTTGATTTTCGATTCATTTTGATGCTGATACACAAGAATTAAACAAACTATTTCAAGCTGGGTTTTTAAATTTAGTTGGTCATGGTATCCTTCAACCCCGACCTGAAAGACCCCCTTTCCAACCTCCTCAAAATTTTTCCGGCATCCGTGTTCCTCCCCACGTGTCGATGTGACCTGAGCCACCTGTCAATGATGGTTGGCAAGAGATTGTCCACCAGCCTGTTGTTCACCACCATGGTTGGCCCACTACATCCTTTCCTTTACCACCACCTTCACCACCGATTAATCCAAATGCCCAAGTTGCCCATGCTGATTCACCAGTACAGTCATCACATGCTAGCAAAAGATTGAAAACCGATATTCCATAACTTGTGCAAGATAAAGGGAAAGGAGTAGCTACTCCTTCTGACTCATCCAAGGAATCTTCCAAATCAATATCCTCTCACCTCCATCTTAAGGACATCTGTTTTCATGTTATTAGTGCAGTTCAACCTCGAGGCTCTAACCAATCAAACGCTGTTACAACAAAATCAAAGGACAACAGTGAGAAGAGGCCTAATTCCTCTCATAATATATATGGATTTTGAAGATGATTAATGTTGTTTTATACGATAAAGACAATATTTTTATTTTTGATAATTTTTTTGGAAACAAGCATATTTTTAGACATTCTTTTGGGACAACATGGATATAGTACTTTTGGATATGATCAGATTATATTGGGCTGATATTTTAAATATTTGATCATAATTTTGAAAAAGGGAGTTACAAGGAGGATATTTTTTTTGGAATCTAATGATTGATTTTCCTTTTATATATTTCATGTTTGATGATTATCAAAGGAATTAATAGGGAGTCACAAGGGGTCCCACCTATTTAGTTATTATTTGATTATTCCCATATCTATATTATTATTATTATTATTATTAATTATTTCTCTCAAACTAATTAGTTAAGCTGATTTGGCTTAACTAAAGAAAATTAGTTGAACTACCTTAACTTATTGAGAAAGGATAAAAGCTCAATGAGATGAAGAGACAAGAGGAGAATAAAAGGAGAACTACAACCATAAGGTTTGCTCTACATTAGTGAGATTGTTTCAACTTTTATTCATTTTGATTTTACTAGAAAACTTAATCCTCTTGATGACAACGAGGTCTTATTGAAGGCAGTAGGATTCAAAAATCGAATCACACATTTCAACAACTTGTTTTAAAGGTGTATGATTTATATTTGACAATCTTTGTATTTTTGTTTGTGCATGAATTGAGTTTCATGGCTGATAAAGAATATTTTGCAGAGTCAAATGACAACAGTTTGAGGCAAGATGATCGAGATATTTAGCTTTAGTTTTCTTCTTGATTGTGAGAGTCTTTTTGTATGGTTTCCATCGAAGGCTTCTAAATTTGATTTTGGTCCCTACCCTCGCAGGGGTTTGTTGAAAGAACTCAGTTTTTTATCTCATAATGAAATAAATGAAAAATCATATTACTGTTTCAATATCACACATGTGTTTTAAATGATCTGGTTCATTATTTTTCTTTGATATCCATATATACATTTGTATAATTTTTGTACACATTCATGTAACTTTGTTTAAAGTTTAATCCTTTTGCATTGATATATACAACATATAAAAATCAACCTTGGTCCTTTGTAATTAATACTTGTTGATTAAGTGATTGTTTTGAGGCTATAAACCCTGGGTGACATTCCCAACTATATTATCTTAGCCGGACAAGATCTGAAAATTCTTGAGTAAGGTTTTCCATACATTTTACTCAACAAACGCCATATCAGATGTCAACACCTGAATTGCAGGAGTTGAAAATGAAATTGAAGGAATTGTTGGATTTGGGACTTATACATCCAAGTGTGTTGCCTTCTGGTGCACCAGTTATTTTCGTGAGAAAGAAGGATGGATCGTTGAGACTTTGTATTGACTATCGTCAATTGAACAGAGTGACGATGAAGAACCAATATCCGTTGACACGAATAGATGATTTGTTTTTTCATATGAAAGGAGAAACGATGTTTTTGAAGATTGAATTGATATCATGATATCACCAATTACAGATTAAAGAAGAATATATCCCTAAGACCACATTTAAGACGATATTGGAACACTACGAGTTAACATTTTTACTGTTTGGATTGACAAACACCCTGGGGGTATTCATGAGTTTGATGAATGGGGTGTTCTGTGAATACTTGGATAATTTTGTTCAAGTATTTATTGATGGCATATTGATTTATTATTGGATGAAAGAAGAGGATGATGAACATTTAATATTGGTCCTACAATGTCTACGAGAAAACAAATTGGACGAGAAACTATCGAAATGTTCTTTTTCCCAATCGAAGATTCATTACTTGGGACATATCATATCTAGTGAAGGTATTTCTATGGATCCAACGAAGGTAGAGGCTATTATGGAATGGACTGCATCAAAAAATGTACAAGAAGTACACATATTTATGGGTTTATCAGGATATTACTGACGATTCATCAAAGGTTTTTCGAAGATAGAAAATCCGATCACAAAATTGCAGAAGAAGAACAAGAAGTTCGTATGGACTGAGAAATTCGCGGAAGCATTTCAAAATCTCAAAGAGTTGTTGATGACAATGCCGATACTAAAAGTCCTTGACATGGACATGGAATTATTGGTATGAACAAACACATCCAAGGAAGGTTTAGGTGGAGTTTTGACGCAAGATAGTCGAGGGATCGCTTACATTTCTAGGAAATTGAGAAAGCATGAGGATAACTATGCAACACATGACATGGAGTTATTAGCAATTGTGTATGCCTTGAGAATTTGGAGACATTATCTGATTGGACAAAAATTCATACTAAAGACAGATCACTATGGTTTGCAACATATTTTTACACATAATGACTTGAACGTGCGACAAAGGCGTTGGTCATAATTACTTAGCGAATACGACTTTGAGATTACTTACATTAAAGGAACACTAGTGAATCAAGTGGCAGATGCATTGAGTCAGAGACCACACATATTCTCAGTAATACTGCTTCAGATGAATCTTCAAGAAAATATTCTAACATTACAGATAAACATTGATTGGTACAAGGATGTTAAGAATAATATTGGACGAGATACCATGATGGTACCAAAGTATGAAGGTTATTCATTAGACAACGATGGATTGTTGAGATTTAACGAAAGAATTTATGTACCACATAACGACGAGTTAAGAAGTTTGATCTTAAGTGAAGCTCACTGAGAAATATACATGGCTCATCCAGGAGTCAGGAAGATGAAGGCAAGCCTTAAGCCTTTATTCTTCTGGAAGAGAATGAAAGCAGACATAGTTAGTTACATGGCGAGATGTCTAGAATGTCAGCAAGTGAAGGACTTTATAGTTGGATTTCCACTAACGAAAACGAGGCATGATTCGATTTTCGTGGTAGTTGACACTTTGATGAAGAGTGCACACTTTATTCTAGTACGCACGAGGTATCAGGCACTAGACATAGCAAGAGTATTTGTCAGCGAGATTGTGAGGTTACATGGAGTACCAAGAAGGATCATTTCTGATCAAGGATCGATGTTTACAGGATGGTTTTGGACCAATTTACAAGAGGCTTTGGGAACACAACTAAACTTTATCACAACATATCACCCAAAGACAGATGGGAAAAAAGAAAGATCGAACCAGATTTTGGAGGATATGTTGCATATGTATGTAATGGACCAACATAAATGTTGGGAAGAATTCTTCCCACTAGTAGAGTTTGCATACAACAAATATCAAAGTACGATTGAGATGGCACCATTTGAGTTTCTTTACGGGTGACCATGTCATATGCCATTGATTTGGGATCAAATTGAGGATAGGGTCCTGATAGGACTAGAAGTAATTTAAGAAATAGAAGAACATATGCAATTGATAATACAAAGGATTAAAGAAGCGCAAGATCAGTAGAAGAGTTATGTTGATGAGCATCGGGTTGACCGCAATTATGAAGTTGGAGACAAAGTTTTCTTGCAGGTAAAACCGCACAAGAGTTTGATCAAGTTGGGAAAGGGTGATAAAGTCTCTCCTCAGTTTGTGGGAACTTTCTAAGTTGTGGAAAAGAAAGGACCCATGGTTTATCGACTAGCCTTGCCTGATTCTTTGAGGTGTATGCACGATGTATTTCATGTATCTATTTTGAGACATTTTATTAGTGATCCTTCATATGTTATTGACATGATTTCTTTGCAGGTGTCGGATGAGGGTGCTCTCATAGCGAAGACAATCTGCATTCTGGACCTTCGCATTCGACAACTACGACGTCGAATAGTCAATCAGGTCAAGGTCCAGTGGGACACTTATAGTCCACACTCGACTAACTGGGAGGACGCATATGAGATGCACCAACAATGCCCTTACTTGTTTGATAGATTAGACATATAGAACTATGTCAGATACATTTATTTACTTGCTTTTGTATACTGTACAAAATTTAGGACGAAGTTTAAAACAAGAGGGGGTGTATGTAACATCTGTTGAAATAATGTAACTGCAAAGAGTATTCTTATTCTTATTAATATATTATTCATAGGATCAATCCCCATTGTGGATTGATCATGTCGGTTATTGTAATAGGACCAATTTTTTGCGGATTGGTCAAAAGAAAATTGTAATAGGCAGAATCAGAAGTTGGCCCCAACAGATATTAAAGAGACCTAGAAATATAATAAAGGTGGGTTTACCCACCCATTTTGAGAAGTCGGCCCTGCCAGTGAAGAGACACTTCACACGTGCCAGACTTGTATAAATAAAGGAGGCTAGCGCCTCACTTAGACACAACTCACTTGCTTATTTTGAGAGACAAGTTCAAATCTGCTATCGCAGAAGAAGGAGAGAGAGAGTGGCGCATATCTGGGAGAGGAATTTCTGTAATTGTTTAAGATATCTCTTGGCACTGTATTGGATATCTATATTAAGGAAGTTTTGTTGGGTTTTCTTCCCCTAGAGGGTTTCCTAGGATAAATGCTGTGTGTCTTGTGATTGTGTATTTCTCCGTGATCTTGGATTATGTTATTGTTATATAATGAAATGCAAACATCTATAATGATGGCTTAAACATTAACATGGTATCAGAGCCAAGCTGAAGGAAGCATCTTTCACAAGAGAAAAGTGAAAAACGTCACTGTTGTCGTACATGAAAATTAGGGCTTTTTGTTGGAAGGGTATTTCAGCCCTAAAACCACCTAGAAAAGTGCGCCCTCCCCAAAGGATCATTTTGGAACCTTCAGCGCACCTTTTCAGTGGCTAGATCTCCCGGAAAGTGAAACCCTAGTTTTCACAAAGTACCAAAAAACCAGAAAACCAGAGTACCAGAAGTAGCAGAAGTACCAGAGTACTAGAAGTACTAGAAAACCAGAAGCACCAGTCTAGAAATCCGCAAATCAAGTTTGAGGGGGGTAAAAGTTGGATTTTCAGAAAGATGACTGCACCAACTAACTCGCCTCAACTCAACGCATCTATACCTTGGATCAGAATTTCAAAATTCGAAGTTTGAAAAATTAGGGTTTCCTCATAAAACCCTAAGTTGTATTTGCAGTCTCAGAACCAGTTGCAGTTGCAGCCGTACTACCAGTGGAAATCACCCTTGAAGTTTTTAAAGAGTTGGTAATGATTACCACTGCTTCCAGATGGTGCCACCACCTTCAAATGCTATCAGAGGTATGTACTCACATATGTTTAAATGGTTAAACTTTAAAGAGTATTTGCAGGAGAAGGGATCTCTTGCCATAGATCCAGAAGGATCTCAAGATCCAACACATTCAGAGG
>WSFP011432288.1:0-21493 GCA_009831015.1 Picea engelmannii
AAAAATTCACTGCTAAACCCATTGTAAAATACCCAACAATCTTTGCATCCCATGTGACCACATCAAACAATACTTGACCTGTAAACTCTATTTTGGAAGAGTTTAACCATTTCCAACTGTTTCTGCATAAATGTACCAATTTGTTGTCCTTAGATGCTTTATTTTCATATTTTGTAGAATGTAAATAAACATGCCTAGGGAACTCCAAGAAAAGAAGTTTGGATTCAATCCCATTTCCATACAAAAAAATGATATTAAATTATAAGTGTTTATATTTTTCAAGTTCAAAAAACAACACAACACCAAAAGGATTGCAGATTTCATGGGTACCTCCAATATATATCCACGAGCAAATATTACAAGCTAATAAATGGGGGAATAGATTAAAAAAAGTCACTTACCTAGGCTGCAAGCCTCTTAGAAGAGAGCAATCATGAATTTAACAAGTGACAAAATTAAGGGCTTTGTCTTAATTGCAGCCTCCTATGAAGATGGACCATTATTCATAATTGATATAGATCATTCCTTGCACTATTGAAACAATTCTAACCATCCATATATCAAAGAGCTCCTCTATTTTGAATTCACATTTATGTCCACATATTGTTGCAATAGAAACAAAGAATGTCCTAAATACAAGTTACTAAAAGTGGAAAAGAATTAGTTTGAATGCAAATTAGGTCAAGTTCGACCCTGACAATAACTGATGGAACATAATGCTTTGTCAATTTAGAAGAAAACACATAAAATTATTGGGGTTACAAGGCTTTTCCATGGCAACTATTCTTGACTTAAATTGTCTGTTGGAAGCAAATGAAAGGATTCAACAATGTGTTCAAAGTGCATAGTCAAATTCCCAAGGTTGGAGATTGGACTTTCTATAATCAATTTTTAAGGAAAAAAAAACCACTAGATATGGAAATGCATCTAATCCCATACTAGGTAACACAACCTAAATGTTTCTTAAAGAAAAACTTCAAGCACCTCCGCATAAGATGTTTTTTTAAAAACATGCATTAACTCTCTAGGCCTATCCAATGATGCCCATTGTCCTTAAAAATACGCCTTAGAGATGCCCCTACAACCAAACAAGGTGGACATATGGTTTAAGCTATTTACTGTATATAATAATTAGAAAAAAGATAAGGATCATGTGGTTATTCACAAGGAACTAAAGGTAAGGAGAATTCAATTTGTCAATGACATGCATTTTTTTAGATCCATTCCACATGTAATGGTTTTAAATTTTAATATTTCTTTTTTTGGGAACTTTTAATATTTCAAAATTTGAGCATCTTAAAAAATAATGCCCTGGGTAATCCACACCAAACACTTAAATCTTCACTGGAACATATATGCACACCTACGGAGAGAATTGACAAAGCAACTAGTCGAAAATAAATGTGCAACCTTTCAAACATTCTCATCCTTGGAAATACTCCTAAACTTGGTCAGTCAAAAGCACACGTTTTCACAGAAAATAACTAGAAATTCTTGGCAGAACATAATGAACAATATAGTTTCTTTTAGGCTTTAAGACCCCCAGTTTGATTGCAAATGAAGACCCCTTGCATCACTTCCTTGGGAATTCCCCTTTTTCCTCCTTTGGAGATAGTTCAAAACCTTCTAATGTAATAAATTGGGACAAGTGATAGATCAAAATAAATAAACTTTATGTAAGTAAAGTGATTTCTTCTTTCCAAGCAGTTCTACAGTAATAATATTTTCTCCAAAAGATGGTTAATTGTCTAAAATTATGCAAATAAACTTAGAAAACAACTTTTTCCGCCATATTGCACTTCTTTTTGGTGATTGTTATTTAGTTCATTAACCCTATCATCTGTAATGAGCCATCCTCTTATGTAATAGGAGTTTGTAATCTGAAGCCACAAGTTCTTCCATAAACATAAATGGTATATGCACAATGTGGATGGAATAAAGAAAAAATAGATTCTTACGTACGCACACCATTCTCCCAAGCTACTTCATGCAGTCACCAGTGCAACCTTCGATTTTGGGAGCAATAAATAAAGTTGGGCTCGATGGAAATGTGTTAATGTGATGTCACTAGCCTGGTGTTGATGGGTCCTAAATCCCTTTAACTCAACAATAGGAACCAAACTCGCCACCGATGCCCAATTAGACTTTGCAACGTTTAATGGTGGAATGGTTCTCCAGATCTTGCAATCCGGCCGAAATAATCGATGGGATTTACATTTTCTTGTGAAGGCTTTCTCCTTCGGTTCAAACGTTCTCTTTTTGCGTTTTCTCTTAGGTAAGACTGATATGAGATAAAGTCGGTATAAACCAACTAGGTGGAAAAGTGGGAACAAATTAAACTACTGGAGAAGAGGTTGAGCTTGGTATAACCCTTTACTCTAGCATGTAGGCAATGAATGTCTACCACAAGCCTAGTACTAATACGTTAACCATGTGAGTATTCCAATTACTGACCGAGATACAAATTATCAGAAGAAAACATCTATGTGATAAATGATGACAAGTAAAATAATTCACCCAACCTTAATCATCAATCACATAATAACACAAAGATTTATTTTCATCATTAAAGAAAGAACTGTAAAAAACATTGCATTAGATAACTTATCAATATATTTAATAGCTCTTACTCATTACTGCATCCATTAGTGAGACGAGATAGGAAATAGTTCTTCTCCACATCCAATCATTCATGCATTTGATGAAAACATAAACTTGTCTCTGGTCCAAAAGGACTTCTCAATTAAAGGAAACTCTGAAATAGTTCTTAACAAAAATAAAAAAATGAGAGTTTCTTGCAACAACCATAGACCTTTAAGTACTCGGTTGATGCCCTTATTTATAACATAAATTAACTAAAAATAACAACTAAAGTGCAGATAAGCAAAAAAAAATTCGCCACATGGTGTTCTCTCCTATGAGTTGTTCTATGAGTCATCTCAAGACATCACTTAAGAGGGTGACTCTTCTCGTACTCCGACCATTGGATGAACAGATCCTCATAGATATTGGTGTATGGGAATCTATGCTGTTCCATCAGGGCCGAGTGAATCTCTCTTATCTCTACCGCATGTGCCTGATACTTGACTATACTGGCACCTAACTGTTGCAGCACAGCCCGAGATTTGATCGGGTGCTCCATAAACTGTCGCAACTGACCTGGCGCCGTGGCTATAACCTTTTCTATTTCTTTGGCCCAAGATGAATCTTGCTTGATGTGCGACTTGACTATGTCATGCAAGTCGACAAAGTCATCAGGCGTGCCAAAATCAGGGAGTCCAATGTCTTTCATCACCCGATTAATCTTGATCCAATGTTTCTCTCACTTGGCTCATTTCTCTTGGATCTCTCGGTGAGGTTCCTGAGCCATTTTTACCCAATACTCGACCTATTTCTTTATGCGATCGACGTTGATTTATTTTAACACCTAAATGTCATGTTCTTCTGTATCTCATCCCTATTGGACTGCACCGACGTAGTCGACTCTCTCCACGTCTTGTTTCACTTTCTCGCACCACCGCTCCATATATTTCACGTCACAAGTGCCATGAGGGTGTCTTCCTGGAGCTCAGATAACTTCGCAGTGAATAGGTGCCGCTCGTCTATGAATTTTTTGTAAGCCCCCTGGAATTCGCTCCTTAGGAACATCGTGGCCTGTGTGGTGTCATGATAATATTTCACCAAGTAGCACAAATGTTCCAATTCCTTTAGGGCAATGACTAGATCTACTTCATCTATTTTAGCTTTGTCCATGGTGGCATCTGTGATTTCCATCCCTGCGCCGGTGAGTTCGAACGTCTTAACATGCTCTGTATTGATCAAATGTTTTTCCATAGTGATGAGGATGGAGCGATCTAAAGTGATCCTCCTCTTCTTAATGATTCTTTGGACGATAACCTTCCTTTTCCAATCATAAGGTATGGCATGTATGTCGGCTACTTCGTCCATGGGTTTGGGGATTTGTTGATCTCCCCAGGTGAGTGTATTCCCTATACTTTCGATGGTATATACTTGTTCAAAATTGGATTCTTGAATTTCCTCCCTGTTCTCTGAAGGCCTAGCTTCTTTCTATCGGTCATTGGGGATTTGAGTATCGATTGAAATTGAGGCATCAGGGGTATGCTCAGTACTTACTTGATCATTGGCCGTTGAGATCCTGGCTCGGTACCTTTTTTTCGCCCAATCCTGGCTCATCCTTCAGGTTGTCTGCTTGAGTCTCTGGTGCATTGGGCAGCTGAGTGTCTAGGACACTTTCAATTTCTTGTTCGTTATGTGGAATCCCCTAAGTTTGAGTGTCGGGAACAAGGGAAGATGTCTTCTCTGGTACCTTTTCTTCTTCGATATGTATAGGGGTCACAAGAGACACTTTTGGGCTCTCATCATCGTCATAGATATTTATTATCTCACTTAAGGGGTTTGACGCAGTGGTCCTCCCTGATGTTCCAACTATCTTTGGTTGAGCCGAAACACTTGTCGATGATTCGACCATTGGCGTTGTAAACTCAGGGTCATCTAATCGAGTAATTTAATCAAGATCTATGAATTCAGAGTCACTTGGGCTCGTCTGGATTCTATCTGGATTGTCTTCAAGGAGCCTTTCCATGTTTAGGATGTCTGGATCATCTTGCAGCTGATCAATTATCCGATGCGCATGTTATAACATGAGTAACCCCCTATCCTGCACGTCTTGAGCTTCGGGGGGACTTCTATATTGCACCAGGGTTACCCAGGGAATCTCTGCTATTTCAGTCGCTACCTGGGGGGCTTCTGCTACTTCAGACACTACCATTTATTCCCTGGCCCTGAGAGCCCCTTAAGCCGATTGTTCTAGTATCGTCATCTGTTCATTCAGGCTCATGGCTATGAACCTAGTCATCTTAGGGTCGACCATCCTTGCCACAACTTCATCTCAGTCCTAAGCATTTTCTGTGAAGACCTCATCCTCAAACCTGTCGTGGGCGTATGACTAACATGACGACACTTGTGATGTGTGTTTCAAGACTAGAGTCCTTAGGTCATGTTTGTAGAAATGGTCGATCTAGAATCATAACTCCAATTGACTCACTCCTTCTTGCTTGGCTTGAGCAGTGTCTTTTACTAGGTAGAAACCTATATGGAATCCATAAGGTATAAATGTCTGTTTCTTATCTTTCACCAGGGTAGTGTTGTAACCTTGTAGGATGGTCTGGTAGCAAATTTCCCCCACAACAAGCCGGTCAGGGACATGTGTTGGTAGGATATGAGGTGCTCCAGTGGCCCCAAATACCCTAATGTAGGTATTGCGTTCGTCCAGATACCAGTGGCTGACTTTTGCTATCATCTTTTTTGCTGCAACCAATAGCCTCATGCACTCTTTCTTGAAAATAATAAAATGAATGCCTGCGATGAATTCATCGCAGATGAGAGAGTATGATTTTTTATACATGTTCTCCCATAAGATGCCGAAGTAAACGTGGACCGGGAGTTTCGAGGCATGCCAACTCAAATTCATGCTGACAAAGACATTTCTGGCGCACATGACGTCTAGTAAATATGAAGCCATGTAGAAGGATGGAGTTTCTCCTTCTTTCGTTGTATGAGCCTGTTGTATGCAGATTCTCAACTTATTTGATATGATGGATCCCTAGTTGAAAACTCTCTCAAAAATGGCCACTGTGTAAGCTAGAGGCATCGATTCCTCTGAAAACCTAGAACAATTCTTCTCCCCATACGACCGATAGATGAGGGCCATTAGATAGATATATGACTCCCTTAAGTTGGCCGTTTGGTACTAACCGGAGGTGCGATTGGTGTATTTTTTATATTCTCTCCACCATGAAGCCATCACCCAGCCGATGTCATGGCCCTTGTAGAAGTCTACGATGAAATCGGTGTTGAGTCGCTCCTCTGGTTCTCTAATCTTGTAATAACGTTGCACCTCTACCAGAAGGAAAACCCCGACACACTTGCCATTGACGTGGTTAATCAAGCATTTTTGCATGTCCGTGTGGTCGATGAGACACTTCAGGAGTTCTATGCAGGGGAACACTGGAGTTCTTATTGCCACCTTGTGCAGGTATGATCTTCGAATGTTCAAAAAAACTTCATCATTGAGCTTTCTCATATCGGGGTCGTTGTGCGGGATATATTCCGGGAATTCTTCCCGGCTGATCTTATTGAAGAGTTATCCCCAGTGCAGGAGTACCACCTTGGTCCCTATGCTTTCCTCCATGCCTCCAAAGGCTGAAGGTTGAGTGAAAACCTTCTTGGTTGATGTCCTGATGATTGGTTCCGGCCTTGGGGAAAATTCTAATTGTTTTGCGGCCGTTGGAGAAGGGCCTTCTCCTACCTCTGGTTCCTTTAGCTTTGACGCTCTCAGAGATCACTTGGTGGTTGGTTTTCTTGGAGGCATTGTTCCTACAATCAAAACAATCCTTTAGGTCCTGTGTACAGAGTGACATGGGATAAAAATGTATATATTAAGTGAAAACACAGAAAATCCAGACTGGTACATACCTGTAACGCTTGCTAAACCTTGTTGTTTTATACTCACGGGATCTTAGAAGCTTTTGAATTGCTCGTCTCACTTCTCTGGATGCTCTAAAACTCCTTTGCGCATATAATGGTCTAGTTTACAATGGCTCGAGAGAATTTAAATGAGGATGGACTTACTGTGTCACATCGACCAATTAATTCGGGTGATGAGTGAAATTCAAACAAATTTGCCGTCGAATCTCTACAAATTTAATTCATCGTGGGTTGACAGCGAAGGCAATGTGTTCTTTCGATAAATTCAAATTGTCCTTTTTATTTACACATGAAGTAGAAACTGATGTGAGATTTGGAATTAATTAGTCCCTTAAATGCTTTGAATCTAAACGTATCTAGCGCTAAAATGTCGCATCGTGTCGCTTTCCTAGTGGGTGGATCAAGGATCGGTAATATATTATGGATGTTTTATTTGATATCCTTCTACAAAAAACCTTCGACACTGATTGAATTCATCGTACGGTGCTGATGTGGAAAAACTATCTTGGGACACATGGAAATGGAGATCAGTGACTTAACCCGCGAGTTTAGTCGGAGTCGGGACTTCCTTCAAGTTGTACGTTCTTAAACTAAACCTGGGATCACCTATTCTGAAAAGGTATCCAGGATTGACGATCAGGAATAAACCTCTCACGTATTTTCCTTTGGGTTAACGTCTTCAAAAAATTTCCTATGCCGAAACACATTGGGAATCGGTAATCGAGGGAAAATTCCTTAGCGTGCTCACAATGCTCAACGTGATTCGGTTTCCTCCAATTCCGATTAGCGCGTCGAGTATTGGGTATCGGCTATCGGTGATATCGTTTCCTTTCCTTTTAAACGTTACTCCCTTCTCCTTTTACCGATGCCGAAGGGGATCGGTTGTCGATGATCTCCGTATGTGATACTTTTTGTGAAACAAAAAATTCCTTTCGTCGATACCGATGAAGATCGATGGTTGACGACTGAGGTTTTCTGAGTGATTCCTTTTCACCTTTTAATTTATTCCGATGCTGAATCTTTGAGCGTGTCGGGTGAAGTGTTTTGGCTGTTGATTCCTTATTTAAGTGCTAAGCCTTTTTAATTTATGGGTTTTTTTAGAGTTGCACAAACTTGAATAACTGATGAGAGTCAAGAGAACAAGCGAAGACAAAAAATTTCCCAAAAGGAAAATCAAATTCAAATAGTGCAAAGATCAAGTGGTACCCAAAAAGTGGAAAATGGACATAGGATTTTTAGGGTGTGTTGAGTGCTCAACAAATGGCGACTTACTGTGCAAAAGAAGAAACTTAGTTCCTTCCTCGGGCTCGGCTGATGCGAAATATGATTAGGAACTCAACTGGTTTTCATCAGAGCTTCTTTTACCTTTGCATTTGGAATTTCCCCGGTTGATGTATTTGGGCCTGCCTGTTTTTTTTGTTTGTTTTTTTTTCACCTTTTATTCCACCTTCTTTTCCTGTAACCTTGACTCACACCCTCTTTTGACAAGAGTCTAGTAGAGAATTCACTGGCACTAGGCCTTTTAGTTATCCTTATTCATTTTATACGGTGTTGCTCCACTGTCAGCGAGCGTCCATAACCCTGACAGAGGTACCTCGATGTCACAGACCTTGCTCTGCTACCAGCGAGCGTCCATAGCCCCGATGGAGATATCTTCATACCCTCTTCTACTATGCACTCGTTTCATATAGTTAATTTTAACTTCGACAGAATTCCCTGAGCGGGCAGGAGAGGAGGACGTCTGTTATTTGCAAGATGAGATGGTTAAGGTGAAACTTACTAGCTCTGTCTTTGAGGTGCATGTATTCCCTTCTAGCTTACCATATTTCCATTAAGGTTTTTACGATACCACTAATTAGACACTTCCGCATGTCTCCAAAGTAGTTCATCTGTGCAAGTTGGATAAAGAATTTCTTGAAACAACCGTAGGTTCCTCAACCCTTCGTGTGTTTGTATGTGAGCGAAGAGTTAGGAAGAGAGTTCGCTATGTCGCATGATTTGAGGTCAACCATTGTCTTGCTAAGCACAGTCTTTCAAAAGCACAATCGCAAAAGATAAAACAAAAGAAAGTGTAAAATGAAAAACGATGTATCTAGAACAACACATAAGAGAGAGTTTTTTTTTTTTTTTTAATGAAAGTATTTCTTTAGGGCTTGGCCATTCACTGGGAGAGCATAAAGTTCCTCCCTTAGATTCTGTAGTCGATATGTGCCCGACCCAATCTTCTCGGCCACCTGGAAAGGTCTGAGCCATATATTCTGAAACTTAGAATGTTTGCCTTTAGTCTCATTTGATCTGTCCCACTTCAGGACTAGGTCTCCTACTTCAAAATTAGTCTCTTTGGTCTTATTCTTATCAAACCATATTTTAACTGTCTGTTGGTGGGCTATGAATTTTGATTTATCTTTCTCCCTTTATTCTTCTAAGATGAGTAGGGTGTCAATTCTTTGTTATAAGATTGATGAGGGCTTCCCTATGGACTCCCAAGCAAGTTGAAGAGATGGAAGATATAACCCGTTCGGGAAAATGGATTCATGTCCGTATACTAGAAAGTATGCGGAATTCCCTATAGATTCCTTTGGTGTAACTCTATCTTCCCATAAAGTGTTATGGAGTAGATTATGCCAATTCCTTTGGTTGTCTGCAACCGTTTTCTTCAATATCCTCATTAGGCTCTTATTAGTTTATTTTGCTACTCCATTTCCATGTGAATAATAATTTGCAGAGTATCTAATTATGATTCCTTTCTCTAGGGAAAACTCTATTAATAAGGTGGACAAAAAATAAGCTTCATTATCAAACACAAGAACATAAGGGACATCAAACCTTGTGATTAGTTGTTGTTCTATGAATTGGATTACCACCTTCTCGTTTACATGAGTCAGAGGGATGGCCTCTACCCAATCTGTGAAGTAATCGGTGGCAGTAAGTATGTACTTATTCTTTTTTGAAGAGCTTGGTGTGATCTCTCCTATCATATCTAACCCCCATTGCTCAAAAGGCTTAGAAATGACCACCGGTTGGAGTGCGACAACTTCTCTCTTCTCCCTCCCATCGCTTATTTGACGAGTTTTATAGTTTCGAGCATATGTGTGAGCGTCTTTGAACAAGGTGGGCCAATAATAACCAACTCTTAGTATCTTATGAGCGGTGGTGTTTCCTGCAAAACATCCGCCGGTAGGGCCATCATGGAGCTCCTTCAGAACTTTGTCTGCATATTCACATTCGAGACATCTTAAAAGTACCCCATCATAATTAACCTTGAATAATACTGAATTTATGAGGCAATATTGTGAGGATTTTAACTTGAGAGCTCTCCTTTCCCTAGGGTTGAAATTTTATGGGCAAGTCCCATGATGCAGGAGATAAGTCAATTTTTCATACCAAGACTCTTGTCCAGGGGAAATATATGAAGCTTCACCACACCATAATTCCATTTCATTCTCCCATACGGGGTCTTCATTTACTTGGTCTTGAGCTTCGACTGCCAGTTTTCATAACCCTTGTCCTTTAACGAATTTAACAGGTTTTATATCTAGATCAAATTCTTGGACTACTACCATCTAGTTCCCTCTTCAACAAGTATACAAGAATAAATATTTGTTGAAATTAGGACTTCGCAACACTGGGCTTGGGAGATTGCAATTTTAATATTGTTGAAAGCTTTCTTTCGTTCATTGTCCCATTTAAACTCAACATCCTTATGAATCATATTTTGTAGGGGTTTGATATTTTCCACAAAATCGGGGGCGAATTTCCTCACATTTTTTTTTCCCCTGAAGACCGACTACATAGCCTTCTTGTTGTGAGGTAATGGAAGCTCAGCTATGGCATTAATTATTTCTGGGTCTATGTGGATATCATCTTGATATATATCGTGGCCTAACAAATTTCCTTCTTCAACACCGAAAATAGTCTTCTTACGGTTTAAGGATATGCCGTATTTTCTGCATCTTTTGAAAATCTGGGTTAAGTGTTGGATGTGATATTGTCTGTTTTTTGAATACACAGTCACGTCGTCCAAGTAAAATACTACACACTTTTTGATCAGCCCCCAAAATTCTACGTCCATGGCCCTCTGGAAGGTTTCTCCTGCATTGATTAACCCAAAGGGCATGCATTTATAAGCAAAAGTTCCCCACTTGGTTCGAAAGGTAGTTTTTAAATGGTGTTCCTCTGAAACTAGAACCTGATTATAACCTGAGAAACCATCCAGTAAAGAGAAAATATCAGAGCCAGATACAGTCTGCAGGAGTTTCTCCATTGGCAGGACTGGGTAGTTGTCATTTTCCGAAGCTCTGTTGAGGTTTCTAAAATCTACACATAAGCGGATTTCCTCGGACTTTTTCGTTACAAGAACCAAATTCACTACCCACGCAGAGTGTCTAACCTGGAAGATAATCTTTGCATCCAACAATTTATTTAAATCGTGACACATGAGAGGCTCCAAGGATGGGTGGTACTTTCAGAGCTTCTGTTGGAAGGGTTTCACTTCAGGTTTAACGGAATAATGTGTTGAATGATACGGGTATCATAAGTTTTTAGATCTCAGTAGGACCACACAAAGACATCTTGATATTTCTTGAAGAGTTTGAGATAGGCATTCCTTTCTTCTTTAGATATGGTCTTGTCGAGGTTTACATTTTTTCAGTTTTCCAAGGTTCCGAGGTTTATAGTTTCATGCATGGGACATGAACTACCGGTCTTCGCGTTTTTTGACCCTTTAAATATTTCTTTTAGGTTAAAAAGGTTTTCTAACTTAGCTATTCCTTTTGGTATCGTGTGAGACTTTGATTTGTCCGTTGATTGATTTGTATGAGGGTTAGTTTCCATCGATTGCTCCTGAAATACTTCATCGTTAATGGCCAAGTCTTTAAAATTGTCTTGATTGGTCAGAAAGTTTATATTCTGTTCGTCTCCTTCAAAAGCTTTCCAATTAGAAATATTGTTGGGCACCGAGGGTTTATATAGCAATTCTACATCGAACCGAGAGGCTTCATATTCTTCTAGAGGTGATAGCCTTGAAGAAGCGGTGGCTAGAGAGTCAACAAGAATTGTCTTTGCTCCGGGGATTGTTGTGAGGTTGAAATCTTTGAAATTTTCTATTAGCCTGTGCACTTTATGTTGGTAATTCTTTAGGTGTGGAGAGCTGCAATGTATAGTATTCCTTATCTGTCTGAAAATGATTTCAGAGTCTTTGAAAACATTCAATTCTTGGACATTCAAGTCTATGGATTTCTTTAACCATTGTACTAGAGATTCATACTCGAAAATGTTATTTGTGCATTCAAATTCTAGACTACAGGACATAAAATGTCTTTTGCCTTTTGGATTGATGAGGATAGACCCTGCTCTTGAACCCTCTTGTGATTTAGATCCATCAAAATATAGGGTCCAAATTTGTGTTAAAAAGGTGTCAACTTCCTCTTTCTTGTTACTTTCTTCTTTTCCTCTTGTTAGTTCCGTGATTTCTAATGTAGTTTCTTGGCAGAAGAGAGTTTCCTCCGCCGCCGTTGGCAATTCCTCTCGAAAAACAATTTTGGAGTTTTGAGTAAGAGGGACATCAGATGAGAGAGGGGAAAAGTTCCCAAAGTAGGAATCACAGGAATAATTGCCTAGCACATGGAGATATTCCGATGAGGGCTCATTTAGGGTTTCTATGTCAGTGATAATATGTTTCAGATATCTTTCCCTATCAATTCTGATCATATTTTTGTGTCCCTTTAATGGTAGCCAAAGGTGCACCTAGTCTGTACTAAAGTATCCGTTTAAATTTTCAGACCAATCTCGGCTTAATAATAACCCATACACTTATGGGATATCTACTACAATGATGTCAATCACTTGCACTAATTTAGGATATGTTGCTATTCTAATCATTACATCTTTGAGTTCTCCCATGACCTTCACCTAGGTTCTGTCTAGTTGAATTACATGTTTATCACTGTTGAGAGGGACTGCGTTTATTTTTTTACAAATAGATAGTGGCATAACATTAGAGGATGCTCTTGAATCGACCAAACAATTATGGAGGTTTTTGTTAAAGACTTTGAATGTTAAAAGGAAAGGTGGGACACAAGGTTTTCCCTTCTTATCTTCGGAGGAGGCATTCACAGTTGGTTTATTCCTTGGGTATGTGGGGGTTAGACTCCCCTCTTGGTTAGGGTTTGTTGTATGATTTTCTACTGATTTCAAAGCTTGTAACATGAAGTCCTTTTGCTGAGGGATTATACATATGTCCATAACTAATATATTAGCCTTCAACTTCTTCAAATATTCTAATATGTTGTAATCCAGCTTGGGCGATTCTCGTGTATGGATATTTATAGGGTTTCTTCGGGGAGAAAAAGGTGCTTTAGGGTGATCAGGAGTTGATCTTCCTACCAAAGTTTGGGTATTAGCAAGGTCGTTTGAGACAAGCGACAAGCTGACCCCTAATTTGTGTTTGCACAGCCAAAACTTCTGTAGGTGGTTCTTGAACCTCAAACAGGTCATCATAAGGCATAGCCAGGTCGGGATCCCATATCAACATGGTTTTTTCTTCTGGGGGAGAAATTTCTTCTTGATCGACAATGTTCATACTGGAGCTTCTTGATTGTTCGGTTAGGGAGACTTAATCTAGAAACTAGTTGGCCATCAAATTCATGGCATGCACCCATTGAGGGCAGTCTCTTTTGGAGTGGTTATCTTGGTGATACGTGCATAAAGATTTAGATGCTACATTTCCCAGATCGATTTTTAGGTTGGTTGGGGGAGGTTCAATTTCTTTGAATGGTGGGTTTCTTTTAAAGAAAGGCTTATAGGGCCTCTGGCCTTGGTTTCCCTCCCTTGCACTTCTCTTCATGTCTATGATTTCGTTTGATATTTTTTTGACCATGCGTTGTAGGTCTTCTATTTCTCCACTTCCCTTTTCGGGAGCTTGTTCTGTTTGTTTTCCTGGGGGTCTATTAAGAAATAGCCCTCTCCCAGGAGGAGGTTGAACTTCTTTCTTAAGTAAAGAGACATGGCCTTATTTACATCCTTTCATTTAGAACTCTATCGTTTTGGCTTCTTCAAAATTCTCAGCTAGGGTTAGTTTGGAAACCCTCTTCACAAACATGGAAACAGAAGTTGGGAGAGCATTAGCATATACTTCGATTTGCAACTCCTCAGTAGGTTTAGCTTCAGGCTGGAATTTGTTCAATATGGTGGTAAATATTTTATTAAAGTCTTTGACCCTTTCCTTCAAATTCATGGAGGCGGCGAACAACTTGGCCATCTGAGCTCCAATAGTGGTTTCTTTTGCAAATTTATCGAAGAAGTCCTTTTGAAACTTCATCCAACTTGTTATGGATCCTACAGGTAAGTTAAAATACCACGTGGAAGTTGAATTCTCTAAAGTGTAGGGGAATAACCTGCATACTATGTCTTCATGTTGGAAGTTCATAATTTTGATGGCTAGTATGAATTTCTTGATGTGGTCTTCAGGCAATCCTGAAGTTTTAGGGTTGAAATTAGGGAGTAATTTCTCTGGGTGTCGGGGAAGGTTATATAATCATCCAAGGATGGCCAGAGCATCTCTGGACAACCAAGGTTGATTATTTTGAGGTGGGTTTCCCCTTTCTTCATCATGGTCATGGTTATCTTCCATGTCTTCAGATCATGAGTTAAACCCTTCTTCTTCCGAGAATTCGTCAGGCTCAGAGAAGTTACCGACCGATGTTTTGGGGATTAGATTAAGAGGATGTTTGATTTCAGTGAGGGAGAAATATATTAGGTCTTCTACTGTGTTCACAAAAACCTGATCGTGGGTATCGACCACTATTCTGCTTATTTTTTGTCTTCGAGGAAGTAACAGGGCTAAGGGCAGCGCATCGATCTGTCGGACGTATGCTCTTGTGATTATTCTAAATTGATTCAATTCCTCGTGAGGAAGAGCATAAGGTATATCAGGGAACAATTTTTCTTCCTCGTACTATTGTGATTTACTCATTTCATGAGTACTCAGTGTGTGTGGGCTGTCTTGGGAATGACTAGCCATGCATGCAGGCTGTTTTGAATCTACATGCTATCTGGGATATTATGCAAAATATGTATTCAACCATTCATTCTTCAAGCCCTCCTTCTAGTGCCATTTTTGTTGATGGGTACTAAATCCATTTAACTCAATAGTAAGAACCAAACCCGCCATCGAGGCCCAATTAGACTCTGTAGCATTTAATTGTGGAATGGTTCTCCAGATCTTGCGATCCGACTGAAATAATCGATGGGCTTTACATTTTCCTGTGAAGGCTTTCTCCTTCGGTTCAGACGTTCTCTTTTTGTGTTTTCTCTTAGGTAGGAATGATATGAGATAAAGCCAATATAAACCAACTAGGTGGCAAAGTGGGAACAAAATAAACCACTGGAGAAGAGACCGAGATTGGGATAACCCTTTACTCTAGTATTCATGCAATGACCATCTACCACAGGGCTAATACTAATATGTTAACCATGTGAGTATTCCAATTGCTAACTGAGATACAAATTATCATAAGAAAACATGTATGTGATAAATGATGGCAAGTAAAATAGTTCACCCAAACCTAATCATCAATCACATAATAACACAAAGATTTGTTTTCATCATTAAAGAAAGAACTGTAAAACACATTGGATCAGATAAATTATCAATAGATTTAATAGCTCTTACTCGTTACTGCATCCATTCATGAGACGAGATAGGAAATAGTTCTTCTCCACATCCAATCATACACGCATTTTATGAAAACATAAACTTGTCTCTGGTCCAAAATGACTTCTCAATTAAAGGAAACTCCGAAATAGTTCTTAACAAAACCAGAAAAATGAGAGTTTCTTGCAACAACCATCGACCTTTAACTACTCGATCGATGCCCTTATTTATAACATAAAATTAACTAAAAATAACAACTAAAGTGCAGATAAGAAAAACAAAATTCGCCACATGGCGTTCTCTCTTATGAGTTGTTCTATGAGTCCTCTCAAGATATCACTTAAGAGGGCGACTCTTTTCATGCTCCGACCATTGGATGAACATATCTTCGCAGGTATTGGCATATGGAAATTTATGTTGTTCCATCAGGGCCAAGTGAATCTTTCTTATCTCTACCACATGTGCCTAATACTTGACTATATTGGCACTTAACTGTTGCAGCACAACCCAATCTTTGATCGGGTGCTCCATAAAATGTCCCAACTGACCCGACGCAGTGGCTGTCACCTTTGCTATTTCTTCGGCCTAGGATGAGTCTTTCTCAGTGTGTGACTTGACTATATTGCGCAAGTCGACAAAGTCATCAGGTGTGCCAAACTCGGGGAGTCCAATGTCTTTCAACACCCGATTAATATTGATCCAGTGTTTCTCGCACTTGGCCCATTTCTCTTGGATCTCTCGATGAGGTTCCCGAGCCATTTTTGCCCAATACTTGACTGATTTATTTATGCGATCGAGGTTGATTTCTTTTAACACCCAAATGTCGTGTTCTTTTGTATATAGGCCCTGTTGGACTGCAATGATGTATTTGATTCTATCCACAATTTGTTGTGCTTTCTCGTACCACCGCTCCATATCTTTGCACCTCACAAGTGCCAAGAGGGTGTCTTCCTAGAGGTTGACTATATTTGCAGTGAATAGGTGCCACTCGTCTATGAATTTGTTGTAGGCGTCCTTGAATTCGCTCGTTAGGAACACCACGACCTGTGTGGTGTCCTGATAGTATTTCTCCAAGTCGAAAAAATGTTCTAATTCCTTCAGGGCAATGACTAGCTCTTCTTCATCTCTTTTAGCTATGTCCAGGGTGGGATATGTGATTGCCATCCCTACGTCGATGAGTTCAAACATATTAGCATGCTCTGTGTTGATCAGATGTTCCTCCGTAGTGATGAGGATGGAGCGATCTAAAGTGATCCTCCTCTTCTTGGCGGTTCTCTAGATGATAGGCTTCCTTTTCAGATCATAAGCTATGGCATGTATGTTGGCTACTTCTTCCACGTGTTGAGGGATTTGTTGATATCCCTAGGTGAGTGTATTCCCCAGACTTACGATGCTATATACTTGTTCCAAAATGGATTCTTGAATTTCCTCCCTATTCTATGAAGGCCCGACTTTTGTCTGTCACTCATTGGGGATTTGAGTACCGATTGAAATTGAGGCATCGAGGGTATGTTTGGTACTTACTTGATCATTGGCCGTTGAGACACCGATTTTTTGCTGTAGAGCTTCTTCCTTTTGTTGGCCTGATCCTGGCTCATCCTTTGGGTTGTCCGCTTGAGTCTCTGGTGCATTGGGCAGCTGAGTGTCTAAGACACTTTCGATTTCTTGTTCGTTATGTGGAATCCCCTAAGTTTGAGTGTCGAGAACAGGGGAAGATGTATTCTCTGGTCCCTTTTCTTCTTCGATATATATAGGGGTCAGAAGAGACACTTCTGGGCTCTCATCATTGTCATATATCTTTATTATCTCACTTAACGGGTTTGACGCAGTGGTCCTCCCCGATGTTCCGACTGTCTCCGATTGAGCTGAAACACCTGTTGGCAATACGACCAGTGGCGTTATAAACGTAGGGTCGTCTAACCGAGTAATTTCATCAAGATTTATGAATTCAAGGCCGCTTGGGCCCCTCTGGCTTCTATCTAGATTTTCTTCAAGGAGCCTTTCCATGTTTAGGATGTCCAGTTCATATTGCAGCTGATCAATTATCCACTGCACATGTTCTAACATGAGTAATCCCCTCTCCCACACGTCTCGAGCTTTGGGGAGAATTCTATCTTTCACCGAGGTTACCCGGGGAATCTCTGTTGTTTCGGTCGCTACCTGGGGGGATTCTCCTACTTCGGCCGCTACCATCTCTTCCCTAGCCCTGAGGGCCCCTTGAGCCGATTGTTCTAGGATCACCATCTGTTCATCCAGGCTCATGGATCTAAACCTAGTCATCTTAGGGTTATCCATCCTTTCCACAACTTCATCCTAGTCCTAAGCGTTTTCTGTGAAGAGCACATCCTCAAACCTTTCGTGGGCGTATGGCCAATAGGACGACACTTGCGATGCGTGTTTCAAGACTAGACCCCTTGGGTCATGTTTGTGGAAACAAATGGTTTGGAATCAGAACTCCAATTGACTCAGTCCTTCCTGCTTGGCTTGAGCGATGTCTTTTACTAGGTAGAAACCTATATGGAATCGATAAGGTATAAATGTCCGCTTCTTATATTTCAACATGGTAGTGTGGTAACCTTGCATGATGGTCTGGTAGCAAATTTCCCCCACAACAAGCCGGTTGGGGACATGTGCTAGTAGGATATGAGGTGCTCCAGTGGCCCCAAATACCCTAATGTAGGTATCACGTTCGTCCAGATACCAGTGGCCGACCTTTGCTATCATCTTTTTTCCCGCAACCAATAGCATCGAGCACTCTTTCCTGAAAAGAATAAAATGAATGTGCATGATGAATTCATCGCAGATGAGGGAGTATGATTTTTTATACATGTTCTCCAATAAAATGTTGAAGTAAATGTGGACCGAGAGTTCTGAGGCGTGCCAGCTCAATTTCATGTCGCCAAAGAAATTTATGGCACACATGAAGTCTAGTAAATATGAATCCATGTAGAAGGATGGCGTTTCTCCTTATTTTGGCGTCTGATCCTATTGTATGCAAATGCTTAGCTGCTTTGAGATGATGGATCCTCAGTTGAAATATCTCCTGGAAATGACCACTATGTAAGTAAGAGGAAACCATGCCTATGAAAACCTGGAATAGTCCTTCTCCCCGTACAATCGACAGACTAGGGCCATTAGATAGATATACAACTCCCTTAAGTTGGTTGTCTGGTACCAGCCAGAGTTTCGATTGGTGTATTTTTTATCTTCTCTCCACCATGAAGCCATCACCCGACCGATGTCATGGCGCTCGCAGAATTTTATGATGAAATCAGTGTTCAGTCGGTCCTCTAAGTCTCTAAGCTTGTAATACTCTACACCTCTATCGGAAGGAAAACCCCGACACACTCACCATTGACATCGTTAATCAAGCATTTTTCCGTGTCCGTGTGGTCGATGAGCCACTTCAGGAGTTCTATTCCGGGAAAAACTTGAGTTCTTCTTGCCACCATGTGTAGGTATGATCTTTGAATGTTCGAAAAAACTTCATTGTCAAGCTTTTTCATATCGGGGTCATTGGGCGAGATATATTCCAAGAATTCTTCCTGCCTGATCTTTTTGAAGAGTTATCCCCAGTGCAAGAGTACCTCCTTGGTCCCTGTGCTTGCCTCCGTGTCTCCAAAGGTCAAATTTTGAGTGAAAACCTTCTTGGTAGATATCCTGATGACTAGTTCCAGCCTTGGGGAAAATTATAATTGTTTTGCGGACGTTGGGGAAGGGATTTCTCCTACCTCTGGTTCCTTTAGCTTCAATGCTCTCGGAGATCGCCTGGTGGTTGGTTTTCTTGGAGGCATTGTTCCTGCAATTGAAACAATCCTTTAGGGCCTGTGTAAAGAGCGAAATTGGATAAAAATGTATATATGAAGTGAAAAGGCAAAAAATCCAGACTGGTACATTCTTGTAACGCTTGCTAAACCTTGTTGTTTGACACTCACGGGATCTCGAAAGCTTTTGAATTTCTTGTCTCTCTTCTCTAGGTGCTCTGAAACTCCTTTGCGCACAGAATGGTCGATTTTACAATGGATCAAGAGAATTTAAATGGGGACAAAATTACCGTGTCGCATCGACCAATTAATTCGAGTGATGAATGAAATTCAAACAAATCTATCGTCGAATCTCTGCAAATTTAATTCATCATGGGTTGATGACGGAGGCGTAGAGGATGATGTGTTATATCGATAAATTCAAACGGTCCTTGTGATTCGCACACGAAGTAGCGACTGGTGCAAGATTTGGAATTAATTAGTCCCTTAAATGCTCTGAATCTAAACGTATCTAGTGCTAAAACGTCCCATCGTGTCGCTTCCCTGCTGGGCGGATCGGGGATCAACAATGTATTATGGATGTTTTCATTGATATCCTTCTATGAAAAACCTCCGATGCCGATTTAATTCATTGTATGGTGCTGATGTGGCAAACTGGCTTGCGACATGTGGCAATGAATATCAGTGACTTAACCCGCGAGTATTAGTCGGAGTCAGGGCTTCCTTCAAGTTGTGTGTTCTTAAACTAAACCTGGGATCGCCTATGCTAGAGCGATATCGGGGATCGCCGATCGAGAATAAACCTCTCGCGTATTTTCCTTTGGGTTAGCGTCTTTGAAAAAATGTTGATGCCAAAACGCATCAGGAATTGGTGATCGGGGAAAATTTCTTAGAATGGTCACAATGTTCGTCGTGATTCGGTTTCCTCCAATTCCGATTAGTACGTCGGGTATCGGCTATTGGTGATATGGTTTCCTTTCCTTTTAAACGTTACTACCTTCACCTTTTACCGATGCCGAAGGGCATTGGTTGTTGATGATCTCTGTATGTGATACTTGTCATGAAATAAAAACTTCCTTTCGCTGATATCGGTGAAGATCGACGCTCGACGACTGAGATTTTCTGAGTGATTCCTTTTCACCTTTTATTTTCTTCCAATGACGAATCTTTGAGCACGTCGAGGGAAGTGTTTTGGCTGTTGATTCCTTATTTAAGTGCTAAGCCTTTTTAATTTATGGGGTTTTTATAGTTTCACAAACCTGAGTAACTAATGAGAGTCAAGAGAACAAGTGAAGACAAAACATTTCCCAAAAGGAAAATCAAATTTAGATAGTGAAAAGATCAAGTGGCACCCAAAAAGTGGAAAATTGGCATATGATTTTTAGGGTGTGTTGAGTGCTCAACACCTTGGTCACTGGTTAGGTTGATGGAGTAATAAGAAGTCTTCAATAGTTCCATTCTTGACAGGATATACCCATTTATTTGACATGTTTTTTTTGTTGTTGACTGGGGAAATCAACGACTAGTCTGGCACGTACTCACGTGACACATGGTCGTGTTATCATAATTCTACCACTATAACCCTAGGCATGCCAAGCGACCCCTCACGAAGCACACAAGGCTAGTCGAGGGTTTCGAACTGGTGACTTCACATAACAAAGTGCCTTAACAACACACTCCATCACCGAATGTTTTACACCCCGAGGGCCATTTATTTGACATGTTAAAATAAAGGAAAAAGAGACTAAAATTAGTGCAAGTCTAAAACAAATTTTGGTGGAATAGATATCCTTAACACCTATCACCTAAGCTAAAGGACGTCAATAACATGCACTACTGCGACACAATGCATGTTTAAAGAAGTAGCTTCATAAACGATATATTGCATACTACAAAATCCATCGAATAATTGGCAGACCTGTTGATTGTCTACCAACAAAATGAGTGTTCCTTTGCTCGCCAAAGAACTAACCTCCATTTTTTTATTACAAGAAAAAACTTGTAGGATTCTGCAACTCAACCATTGACTAGAATAACATTAATGATCTCTCCAAAAGTTGGTTGTTGAGCACATCCACCTGAATCCATTATTTCCCTGCACATCCATTACTATATCCCTTGAATGCCATCCCATAGGGCTGTGGGATGTCAACTCTACCCATAGGCCTGTGGACATAGTTTCCTTGTAGGTGTTAAATTTAGAGTTGTTATTAAGTTCTTTTCAATTTACTAGAGCATAACAACATAAGTAGGATCACTGAAAGAAACATATTCACAAGGTACACAACATTTTGTCCTGGGAAACTCTCATGGGGGAGAAAAACCAACAAAAAATTCCTCAATAATAGATTGCCAATACAATGCCAAGACTAAAGACCAAAACCACCAAGAAAAGACTAGGACTGAGCATGCACCTCTCTCTCCTTCTTCTTGCAACTGTAACTACCTTCAAAATATGTGCACTAGAAGTGTGAGTGAGTGAGTGAGTGAACAAATGAGGCATCCTCCTCACTTATTTATACTAGTTGAGGGGGCACTAAGGTGATGTCTCTTCATTAGGTAGGGTCGA
>WSFP011432289.1:0-21493 GCA_009831015.1 Picea engelmannii
GGATATTATAGTTTTAAATATGGAAAAGAGGCACAGGTAGAAGTATATATTATAGTGACTTTCCATTTGGGATGAGAGATTCCATAGATGTGACCCCCTAGGAGTTTTCAATCAGCACTGCATGGTCTGTAAATACAAATGGAAATACCAAAATGAGGCATAGAAAGAATAAGAACTATATATATATATATATGCCATCAATTATGATGATGTTCTCTTCAAAATGGGAGGTAGCTCCAGACATATAAAGGAAAAAAGAGAATAGGAGCACCTAGAGAAGGAAAACGTTGAAAAGGAATATGTAGCTAAGAAAGCAACTGAAAAGGAAAAAATTTGAAAAAGGAAGTTGAAGCTCTAAGGATTCGGTAGGAATAAGAATTTGTAGTTGAGGAAGCAGTGGAGGAGGAAAAGAGAAAGCAAGTGTTAGCGTCAGAAGTCACTCCTGGATTGCTTGCAGGAGCAGAGCCTGACACCCATCAGTTTAATGTCATGATTTTTTTTATAAGGGATGATCAAATGGAGGTAAAGACTCGAGGAGATATCTCTCTAACTCAGGGACTGGGTCTGGTACATAAGCAGCAAAGGAGGTCTTGATCTAACTTCAGCCAGAGGGTTGATAAAAGGGTGAATAGGTGGAAGACTTGGTGAGAAGGGTGAACAAACAGCTTTGGGCAGCAAGCTTACGGCTATTCGCAGAAGAAAGACTCTGAGTGCAAGATCAGCTTGGTTCAGAGTCTCAAGAAACTGAGGAGGACTTGACTGGATCCTCCAATTCCAAGTCACTCAGCACTGGGAAAAACACAAGGACTGGCCAGAAACATCATAACTGCTACAGTGATCCTATCCAACATCATCCTATAACATCTATAGCTCGACTGGATCCTCCAATTCCGAGCGATTCTAACACAGTGTAACAAAGATGTAAAAGAAACTGGCATTCATCAGGCAAGAAGTCTCAAGCGTTCATACATAACCAAAGTATCAATGCTTCATTAAAAATTTACAACCGGGAGCTCAGCTCAACCATCGATAGATACAAAAATGGTGAAAACACCTACATATACTCAGAACAACAACAGCGGTGGAACCAAGATACAGCATTGAAAGATTTGCGTCTGCATGGCTTCTGACAGCCAACATCTGAAAGATCGTGCAACTTATGTCAGACGCAATCTAATTCTTTGACAGTTCCAGCGGCGAATCGACGTGCCTTTAATTCATTGCCGGACTCCCCCGTTATGGCGGAGGCGATGTCTAACCACCATCAACCACTTCAATAATTGCTTCATGGGCATTGAGAACGACCTGGCCAACTCAGCACCTCGGGATATGGGAGACTTCTCGCGCTGCCACCTGGAATAACTGAATGGTTTGATGGATAGGCATGGAGGCTAGCGCGGAGAATGGGGCGCACAACAGGAAAGGTGGCGCCGGACTACGAGGACGTGAAGGAAGTGGTGAGGTGTGAGAGGGGAGACAGAGGAGGGCACATGGCGGAGGAAAACGGGCGAAAGACCTCAGGAAGAAGGAGGGAAGACGAGAGATAACGAACTCACCTTTTGGTGAGGGGCTGATGTGGAAAGGAGTGGGACACATGGCAAGCGACAAGTGGATGATGAGAAGGAGGGAGGACCACGTGGACCAAAGAGGGGCGGTGGATGGATGACACGCGGCAGCAAGAGAAAGGTGGAAAGGAGGATGACATGATGAGAGAAGGGCCCACACCAGTTAAACCCAGAGTGGCTGAGAAGGACGGGGTTGTCCAAGGCGCCGTTGATCCGGGCGCTGTAATCTCAGCCGTCGAAATCTGCTTGCTCGATTCCAGACCCCCCCCCCCCGCTTCAAGGTAGAAAGGCAGGGGGGGTCTGGAATTGTCTTCATCGCCGTTGATCTGGGCGCGCTAATATGGACCGTTGGAGAGGTGCGCTCGCGATTCCGGACCCCCCCCCCCTCGCTTAAAGGTAGAATGGTAGGGGGGGTCCGGAATCCAATACGTGTCGTTGATCCGGGCGCACGAATCGCGACCACTAGGACTTGCACATAGCTTAACGCGGGCGCATTATCACCCAAAACTTAGGACAAGTGGGTTTTTAACCCAATTTTTTGCGTTCTAGCCCCTCTTACAAGAAATATCGCTAACAGCAAGTGTCTAAAGCGCTAAATATCCAAGAAGGAGAAGAAGAAGAAGTGAAAAAGAAGTAGTAGAAATAGGAATAAGAGGAAAAACTGAAGTGAGATGAAGAATAAAGATAGAGGAAAAAAGAAGAGGATACGAAGGCCCAATAAGAAGCACAAGATATTGATCCAATGGAAGTTGGACCAATAAATTCCACCTCAAGTGCCACTTTAACCGAAGGCTATTTTCTTTTGCGTGAGTTGGGATTGGGTGAATTCACTCCCTCTAAATCTTACAAAGTGGCTAGTCTTAACTCTTTCATTTTTTTATCAATCCAAAGGAAATATTGTGAAGAAATCCTATAGGAAGTTTGATATCCTAGGAGCAAAAGAATTATCCATAAATACATATACTCCATTTTTCATGGACATTAGGAAATACCCCATAACCTTGGACTTAGCTAGGGTAGTATTTTCACAGGCCGCAAATTAAAATTTCAAAAGCATGGCTCTAGCAATCGAGGAATATAAGGAAAGTATTGGGGACCTTGAGGTATAATTGAGATACTACAAGGTGGATAGAACCATCATCTCTTAATTTAGATCTTGTGTTCATGAGTTACGAGAGGAGTTGGAAACTAATTTGAGACAATTGTACACCAGCTTAATAGAATTCTGACACTTGTCCACACAATTGTTGACATTGTCAAACATAGTCAACACTAAGAATGTAGAATTGAAGGGAGTTAATCCTTAGTCATGAATGAATTGAAAATATGACAGGAGAAAGATCCAAACATGCCTCTAGATATTCCTAGGATGAGAGAGAGAGAGAGAGAGAGAGAGAATTAGTTAAATTATGCAGTGTCAGATAACTACCAAAAACAATAGCAACACTTGAAAAAGATATATATGAATTAATATGAAGTTGTACATGCCTATACATCATTTCCTAAAAGCTAATTCAAAGGTGTAGATTTCCTAAACTTGGAAATTGGGTACATTGAGACCCATGGAAAAAATATTGGCTTAATTAGAATAACATCTACATTCCATATAAATATTCATGGGGATGGTTCCTCGAGTCACTAAGGAAGCATTTAAATAACACATAGTGGGCCCATCAAATGCAATTAAATTCATCAACTCATTTTTTAGCACTCTTAAGAAGGATATGGGCCCCATGTCCAAAGATGCATCCACATATGAAGTTTCCTTAGAACATTTTCTCTTTAGGTGAGTATTGGGAATTTCCTGCCAACATGAAGTATGGACTACATATATTTAGGATAAGGCTCAAAACCGATTGAAATTTTTATTTTGGGAAATTATGTATAGTTGTCTAAAGTTAGGAAAATATAAAACTAGGGAAGTCCAAGGGTCATAAATTCCAATGGGAAGTCAAGAAGTCCCAAGAAAAAATTTCAGCCTATAAGCTATATATGTCCAAGAGCACCCAATATCAAGGGCTCTAAATTTTTGTAATTTTTGAGAAATATTTTTAATAATTTAATGAGAATATGTAAGGTACCAGATCTATTATAATAGCCGAAAATAGAAATATTGCAGAGAATAATAGTGGAACAACACAATATATGAAACCATAGCACCAAAATAATACCTTTACTGATCGGAAACAATGTTCACTTGCCTCTTCGAGGGGGAAACCAGTAGAGCAATGCTCTATTACAATAATTCTCAAGACAAAAAATTCTCATGTCCTTGACTCCTATTTATACTAAATCTATCTACCAAAATAACAATCTAGAGGAATATCTTCTAGAAGCAGAAGCTTCTATTAGGTCTTCTTACATTTGACTTATTCTTCCTTATTACTAGGCCTTATTAATATTGTCCTTTATTACATGGAAAATATATTAATCTATCTACATGAGGGGTTAGGGAGTTTAGGTCCCTAACATGCCCTCCACCTTAAAAACCAACCTTTTCCACAAGGCTTGAGATGACGAAATTGTTGCAGAATGGTAGTTGGCTCCCAGGTGGCATCTGTTGGAGTTGTATCTTTCCATTGTACTAACACTTCCTTGATGGTGCATTGACAAAGGTGACGCTCACGCTGGTCCAATACTGCTTGTGGTTGCAACCATATGAATCCTTCTTCATCCAACTCAGGAAGACTGGTTTGAGTTTGGCACTTAATTCCAATCACCTTCTTTAAGAAGGAGACATGAAAAATAGGATGGAGCTTAGAATGATTGGGCAAAGCTAATTGATAGGCCACTTGTCCCACACACTTAAGAACTATATAAGGACCATAAATTTTTGTACCAACTTCTGACAATGGTCATCCTTGAGTGAAGTCTACTTATAAGGTTACAGTCGAAGAAACAATTGGTCCCCTTCAAAAAATTGATGTTCTAAGAGACCATGATTTTCTTGTTGCTTCATGTGATTCTAAACCATGACCAAATTCTCTTGGAGAGTACAGAGAATATCCTCTCGAACTGAAAGAGTTTGGTCAACCGCCTGGACCTTCGAGAGATCGGGCATGTATGAGAGAACAGAAGGCAAATTTTGTCCATATACTGCTTCAAAAGGAATCATGCGAGTAGCTTTATGGTAAGAAGTTTTGTACCACCATTCAATAAGGGGTAACCATTGAGCCCATTTATTTTGCCTCTCAAATGAAAAACACCTCAAATATTTTTCCAAACACTTGTTGAGAACTTCAGTTTGACCATTAGTCTGAGGATGATATGATGTGTTGAGATAAAATTGGGTGCCCTGTACCTTGAACAATTCTTGCCAAAAATTGCTGGTGAAAATGGGATCTCGGTCAAAGAAAATGGAATGAGGCATGCCATGAAGCTTAAAGATATGATCCATGAAAATTTGAGCCACTATGGATGCAATGAATGGGTGTTAATGAGCACAAAAATTAGCATATTTGGAAATACAATCAACAACCACCATGATGATGGATTTATTTCCCAATTTAGGTAAGCCAACAAAGAAATCCATAGAAATATCCCTCCAAATAGTGGGTGGAATTGGAAGCGGTTGTAGTGTGCCTGAGGCTTTGACTATTTCTCCCTTGTTGCATTGAAAGACACCACATTCTACCACAAAGTTGCGGACATCTTGCTTCATACCATCCCAGAAAAGAAAAAAACATTTGACCCTGTCATAGATTTTGGTAAACCTAGAATGCCCAGTTGTGGGTGTAGCATGAAGCTCAGAAAGAACCATGGATTTATGTTGCAACTGTTTTCTTAAATATAGATGGTCTTTGTAGAGAATCTCTTCATTGTTCCAAGAGTACTCTAGAGAAACTGGAGAATTTTTTTTCAATTGTTGGATCAAACACGACAGTTTGGGATCTTGCAACCATTCCTGGCGAAAATCTTGGAGCCAATCTGGTACAATGAAGGATAGAGAAAAGAGGGACCCTTCATCTTCATATTTCCTTGAAAGAGCGTCTGCAACCACATTGTCTATGCCTTTATTGTAAATGATCTCATACTCATATCCAAATATCTTGGTCACACATTTTTGTTGCTCCGAGGATGAAAGTCGTTTCTCCAGAAAATACTTGAGGCTCTAATGATCTGTCTTAATTTGGAATCATTTCCCCAACAGATAAGGATGCAAGAGATCCACGACATGTATAATGGCCATCATTTCCTTTTCATGGATTGATTGTCCCAAATGGTGCTTCAACAGTTGTTTTCTAGTGAAGGCCAAAAGCCGGCCATATTGCATAAGGAATGTGCCAATTCCTTTCCCTGAAGCATCACATTCCAGGACAAAGGTCTTTCTAAAGTCAGGAAGGGCTAGGACAGGAGTAGTGCACATAGCCTCTTTCAAGGCTTGTAAGGAGTGATCAGTTGTTGGATTCCAAATCAAAGCATTCTTTTTAAGGAGAGAAGTAATAGGCGCCACAATTTTTCCATAATTCTTAACGAACTTGCAATAATAAATTGTTAAACCGAGAAACCCACGCAATCTCTTGAGATTCTTGAGACGAGGCCAATCCTTCATAGCTTCAATTTTTTTAGGATCCACCCTGACACCATCCTTTCCAACAATATGACCCAAGTATTCCACTTATGAGGCTCCAAAATCACATTTAGATTGTTTGAGGAAAATTTGGTGTTCAGAGAATAGATGAAGAACTTGATCCACATGGGAAAGATGGGCTTTCCATGTTTTACTATAGATGAGAATATCATCAAAGAAAACTAAGACAAAATGACGACGAAAAAGATGAAAGACATGATTCATGAGGCTCTGGAAAGTGGAGGGAGAATTACACAAGCCAAAGGGCATGACCAAGAACTCATAGTGGCCCTCATGAGTTTGAAAATAAGTCTTAGGAATGTCTACCTCTTTCATATGTATCTGGTGGTAGCTATAACAGAGATCAAGTTTAGTAAAGAATTAGGCATCGCATAATTCATCTAATAGATCATCAATGACAGGGATGGGAAATTGGTCTTTGATGGTGAGTTTGTTGAGGGCGCAAAATTTAGGAAACATGCACCAAGAGACTCATTTATTAAGTACCATGACCACTAGAGAAGAGTAGGGGTTGGTACTAGGATGGATAACACCCGCGGAGAGAAATTCTTGAACAATTTTCTCATTTTCATTTTTTTGTGCAAAGGGATGACGATAAGGGTAAGCATTAACGTTTTCAAGTACTAGGGGAATGGAATGATCATGAACACCATGAGAAGAGGGAAGTCCCTAGGGAGTGTAAAAAATAGCTTGATGTTTGGAGAGAATGGATTGGAGGTCAAGATACACAGAGGGTGTCTCAGTGGCATGAATGGAATGGAGTTGTGCAATAATGTTGGAATGACCTTTCTTGAGGAGATTTTCCATGTGATGGGAATTGATTATTTCAGGGGAGCCAACGATGATGCCTTTCAACTTATATTGTTGGCCCTCCCGGATGAATTACATGGCTAATTCCTTAAAATCCATGAGGATGAGACCAAGAGCCTATAACCATTCTACACCAAGAACAATGTCACAACCACCCAAGTTGATAGAAAACATATGATATTTCATGTGGTACTGACCAATATGGACATGCATATTTTCACAAAGCCCCCCACATTTCATGGAACCTCCATTAGAAATCATGATTTGAAATTTTTTGATGGCATGGATATAGCAATTAGTTTCTTAGGAAATGCGGCAATGAACAAAATTATCGGTGTTTCCATTGTCAATGAGGATGATGACCTTCCAATGCTTAATGTATCCAATTAGCTTGAGGGTTTGGGGAGAAGAGAATCTAGTGACAGCATTGAGTGAAATGATGGGTTCAACTTATGGGGGGTCTGAGGGTAGAGTAAGATCAGTTGGCTCTAGTAACGCGACCACAGGGGGGGGCCTCGACTGCTTCTTCTGAATCATCTTCAAAGATGGCCATAAAAATCTTTTTTTCCTTACACTTGTACCCTGGAAAGTATCTTTCGTCACAATTATAAAAAAGGCCCTTGAGTTGACGTTCATCCATTTATAACCAGGTGAATTTATGGATATTCAGTGGAGTAGAAGGAGGGGATGGAGTGGTGGGTTTAGGGAGGGGAAGAAAGGATGGTTTTCTGGTTTGAGAAGAGACAACATGTTTTGCTTCCTTAGCTCTTTTAGTAGCTTGCACCCAACTCTGAGGGCGATCCATGAAGACATGGGAACGAATCTCATCCTTGAGGCCACTGATAAATCATTCCTGGAAAAAAACATCAGACATGCCCTCCATGCGGAAATCCAAGCACTCAAAAGTGGTGATAAAGTATTCCACTAGGCCATATTGTTTCAACTTGGTCAAACATCCTAAATGGTGTGTGTCACTATCAAAGCATTCATAAATATCAGCAACAAATTGTGTCCAAGCCACATACCCTTAGCGGGCATTTTTTCTCCATTTCCACCACTGCCAATGTTCCAGATCTAGATGGAGAACACCATACCTAAGTTTTTCCAACTCTTCAGTAATGTCGTACAAAGAGAAATATTGTTCTATTTGAGTGACCCAAATTGTCGGATCTGAGCCATCAAATTTTTTCACCTCCACGCGAGGGGGGCGTAGTTCCCACTAAAAGTGGTTGGAAGGAAAAGAGGTGGACTAGGAGGATTCAGGACCTTCAAGGTTATAATGTGTGGAAGAAGAGAAGGGATCTGGGGAGGGCTTAAAAAAGGCAATCAAATTGTTCACTGCATCATGGCATTGTTGACACATCGCGGTCAATTGAGTGATGGATGTGGGCAGTGATTTGAGCATAGAAAGCCGAGAGTTTAGGTTACCAATACTAGAAGTAATGGAAGAAATATTAATCTGGGTTTGGTCATAATCTTTGTCCAAGGCAGTGAGACATTGTTCCCAATTTTGGATGCAAGTGTGGGCCATGGGGATGGGATAGGGGGGGAAGTGGGACTGCACATAAAGGGTTTACCAGATAATGGTACCACTACTATCAGTGAAAAGAGAGGAATTCAATGGGATAGGTGCCAAATAAGGGTGTCGGGAAGGGGTCGGTTCCACGTGAAAAAAAATTGCTAAAAAATTATAGAGATGACTTCAATCAGGAAGAAGAGAGGAATCCAATGGGATAGGACTCAAATAATGGTGCAGGCAGGATCTAGAATTTTTTTTTTACTCCTGTGGAGTTATACTCTGATCTGAATAATACTCCAATGACGAAAGGGCCAAATTCTTAACACAAAGAAATGTGTAGGAATTTGGCAACCTAAATGCAGGAAGCAAGGTTGTGCGGTAGTAGATCTTGTTTGTTTTGTTTCTGCTTTGTTTCCATCCCAAGGGTTAGGGTGTTTAGGGTTTCTACAGACAAGATTTTTTTGTGTGTTATATCTCTCTGATATATGTGTGGGTTCCATTAGTAGTACTTGGACCAATATCTCAAGGCACCAACTAAGGAGGCTAGATCGTGCCCTTAGTCATACTACCCGACTACCCAAGTACTAGAGAGTATATTCTCGAGTGTTGTTCTCAGTGGCACTATAGAAGTCAAGAGATTGATTGGTTTATATATGGAGGGTTGCAATATATCTAGCTCTATCCATATACAAGTGTTTTCTAATGCGCTACCACTCGAACGGGTATCAACAAGGGTTACAAGGGTGGCCAACAATGTGCGCTTAAGTACCACTTGTAGTTCATGTGTGTATGTTTCTCCGACTGTGGGTTTATGCATTGAACGACAGATTTTTGTAGCTTTAAGATGTCAAAACATGTCTCTATCTTGAAAAAAAAATAACCCACAATTTTATGCCAAGGAAAGTGATTTGATACCACTTGTAAGGTACCTGATCTATTAAAATAGCTGAAAACAGAAATATTGCATAGAATAACAGCAGAACAACACAATGTATGAAACCACAGCACCAAAATAATACCTTTATTGATAGGAAAAAATGTTCACTTACCTCTTTGAGGGGGAAACCTCCAGCAGAGCAGCTCTCTATTACAATAATTCTCAAGACAAAAAATTATCATGCCCTCGACTCCTATTTATAATAAATCTATCTACCAAAAGAAAAATCTAGAGGAAAATCTTCTAGAAGCGGAAGATTCTATTAGGTATTCTTACATTTGACTTATTCTTCCTTATTACTAAGCCTTATTAATATTGGCCTTTATTACATGTAAAATATATTATTCTACCTACGTGAGGGGTTAGGGAGGTTAGGTCCTTAACAGAAGAAGCCCTTGGGGCCATTTTTTAGGAGTAATTAGTGTCGTGTGTTAATCCTGTTGTGAACTATTTCTAATACTTTTATTGTCATTTTCACCACTGTAAAGATGTATTGTTCATATATTGACTATTCTTATATGAACTTTATGGCTTTGAATTTAAATTTTGTTTTGATAGTGTTGTTGTAAGTCAATAAATATATGGTTGTGGAAAACTTATTGTTTCAGACTAATATGTTCATATGTATCATTCATAATTTATGATTTTCTACTTTTCTTTAACAACTAATTATTTGGAAGTGCAAGCAAGAATTTGTAATTCACCTTCTATTTGTTTAATTAGTTTACTCTTAGCTAGGATAAGTTAGAATAGTTTGCTTTATACACCTAGATTAATTGCATAAGGCACACTAGACTCCACATATTTCCATCACACCCCACTCATTTTAGTAATGGTTGTTGAGATATAATTAATATGGGTATCCTATCCCAAAATGTTTGAGGTCTAATTGGGAATTCATACCGAGGATTACCCCTATCTGTTGAAGGGTACTCTGCCCACGTCAACAATCCTATAATTCTATACCAATCCAACGTAATAATTTGACCACCATGAAATGATGAGATGAAATATTATGGTATCATTCTTGTTATTCTTTGAATTCATCTTAAATTATGATTCATAGCATAAAATTATATGTTATCTCACACCTCCATTGGCTATAAGATTAGCACAAACATCCCACATCACATCCACCAATTTGTATAATTGTCCAATCTTCATGCCATCCATAGAATCATCCATCAATTTTGTGTATTGATTTCATTTGACAGGATCGATATATATTATTACTCTCATCTAATATACTTCAAAGTGCATCCCCCTTCTTCAAGTTTAAGTGATAGTTTTGTTTTCATTGTCCCACTCAAACCCCAAGAGTGAAGAACATGTGTCCTTCTCATACACTATCTCAATGATATCAAGGTTTGCCATCATCTTCATGATCACAATGTTAATCTCAACGTTCTTAAGGAAATCAAATTGATAGACCCTGTATTGTTTCATGAGTTGTGTGACCGCCTGAACTACCACCCTTTTGAAAAATCCCAACACGGGTGCTAACTAGGGAAACAAGACAGGAAGTGCACCATTGTCACCTCAATACACTTTCCCCTACACTTTAGGCCAACTCCTAGAATCCACAGGGGGTATCAAAAATAATGAAAGTAAACCTCTTCAATTGAAATAAAACCATGTAATCATATTAACTACTTTAATGAATCCACAAAATATCTAACAAGACTGTGCACTAGGATTCCAATCAATGATTACAATGCTCTAAAGATATTCAAATAGAAATATTTGCATGAACTACAATTATATCGACTTCAAAGAAAGGTTAGGAGTTATTGGATGTGTGTTCCAAATACGATGTGTAATATAAATAATATTAACAACTTCATATTTTTACTAAGTTTATCACTCAACAAACAAAACTCACAAGAGGTTAGAATTGCTTTAAGCTACTTTAAGGAACAAAGAGTGAAGAAATTTAGCATAAATCAAAGGTGCAATCTATGGTTGTTTTTACCACTTGATTATATGCTAATATAGGACAATCTTATGGTTGTCCTTTCACTTCTAAATTTGATTTATTAAATAAAATGCAAAATTTCAATATTTAGGTCATGAAACTACCATCCAAGAGAGATTAAGCACAAAAGAAAAATATGTCTTGGATGTTTCCACTTGAGAAATATATATTATATGCAATAATAGAAAAACACATGTTGGAGACAAGTTCTAAATATGAATAAACATTAACTAAGCAAGAAATTGCAAAATAGATGGTGAATCCCCTAGAGTTTTACAAGATGTCATTTGGAGTTCACCAAATCAATCTCTAAGAAAATGATGAGAAATTATAATCAAATCAAAGATTAATATCACCTCTATACATGTAATATAATCTTGGTAAATAATCTAGAAAAGAAATAGATGTTGTGAATGAGAAATAAAACACCTTCGAGGTACATATGGGGACCACAGGAACCAGGCTTCCGCAGTCATGGGGGAATATGAGGGATTCATCCTTACTGTTTACTTAAGCTTCATTTGTATATTTTGTGCACAAAACCATAACAGTACCATAACATCTGACATAATCATCCTACTTAATAATTCAACATATGCGCAAAACCATCAAATACATATTCATTCTAATCATTAATCATCCATTCTATGTGCGTAATAAATAGAAAGAAAACCACATTATAACATCATACACATCAAAACACAAGGATTTAACCTTCGTTCATATATTTTGTGCATAAAACCATAACATATGACATAATCATCCTACTTAATAATTCAACATATGCGCAAAACCATCAAATACATATTCATTATAATCATTGATCATTCATTCTATGTGCGCAATAAACAGAAAGCAAACCACATTATAACAGCATACACATCAAAACACAAGAATTTAACATGATTCACCCAACTGTACTACGTCCACAAAGGTTGGATTCTTATATTATTCATTCATAGTCTTCCTTACAATGGGTGTGCATTGTGCTCATACAATAATCTTTAGTAAAAATCCAAACCTACCCAAGATGTTTTATGTTGCAATGCACACATACCTCTCGACTGATATTCAATTCATCTCATACTCATCAACCAACTCAGCACACATAGAATTCTCCTCCAAAAACTATTGTTGATCAACTCACTAACTAACTGACTCACTCATGTTCTCTCTCCTTTCTACCCAAAACCCATTACATATTTAGACATATGCATTGGGGCTTATCCCATTACAATGTGGAAAAAATGTCCCAAAACTCCTAACTAACTTTTGCCTTCCATGCGTTGGCTCCTGAAAATGTGTTGTCTTCAGTGTGTGTTGCTTATTTGCTAACTTGTCGCACGATCCTCTTCTGTGTGATTCCCAAAACTTACCTAAAATTTCGTGCTCCAACCAATGCCACATGTACTTAAAACCATCATGAGAGGAGGATGTCCCACAAAGAAGGAGGGCCAATTTTCTTCACAAGCTCAACATTCCAATGAAAGAGTGTGGGCAAAGCCTCAATTCATGGTGTAGAGGCATCCCAAGCAAGTAAAGTTCTAATGTCTAGCCTCATAATGTGGAACGAACTCATGGAAGGAGTAAGAAAGGCCTCAAAAAGGTTGACAAACCCTCAAATAATGCTCATAAACCCTTGAAATATGTCTCCAATCCATGACCAAATCCATATATAATGTCAAGGCACCCCCATGAAGCATGGAAGTGACCCTCCAAGTCAAAAAATGGATCATAAAATCCTGAGTGGTTATTGTGACATACAAAAGAGTGGCTTGGCCCTCAAATCATGCATAAAATAGATCTAAAGTGATGAAATGGGAGGGTGCTATGGAATATTCAACGTGGCATGTGTAGAGGATGTGCATGCATGCATAAATAGCGAATATGTTCCTTGGAGTATATGACCAATGCATTGTGATACGTGTACAACCTCAAGAACTATGGCATTTCCTTAGGAAACACAAAACTGAATGAGCATCTGCAAAATCATCTCTAATAGTATATGGCCAAAGTGTGATGAATTCATAAGACAAGGATCCATGCTTAAGCCTAAAATAAGTTTTCTATACATAGGTGTGACAACCTTTACAAAAGAGAAACACTTTTACATCATACACAAAGGGGTAAGAGAGACTAGTAGCTCCCCTAGATCATGTGTTCTAGTAGATCCACCCCAAGATGGTTTCATACCAACCCAAATCATAAATTATCAACATGATGAAGAGTTACCAACATCAAGGGGTAGTCAACTATATCCATAAAATAAAATCCTATCTTGAAATGGGGACTAAAAGGATAAACCATGACCAACCACATGGGGTCTGGAGATACTACATAGGCCCCCAAAAAATACATAGAACATACAAGCATGGTCTAATACCATACATGAGTGAAAATACAACTACACTTTTGTCTCATCATGATACAATAAGGAACATAATATACTCATATGATGGTTCACATCTGGAAAAAAAATATAAGGTAGACTAAAGTGAATCTGAGGTGTAACAAGTCGCAATTGGATGGGATAGTACACTAAACATGGACTTCCCATCATCTCTTATGACTTCTTGGGAATAATATCCATGTTAGACCCTAGGTCCAATATGACTTCTCAAATTTCATACTCCTAAATCTAATCATCCATTTTGAATTCACTGGAATTCTTGTTTTCTTCTTCTAACCAGCCCACTGAACTTACCACTTGGGTAGAGGGGGATGGATTGGTTCTTCTTCCCCTTCCTTAATAAACAGGTTGAATGCCAACCGCAAATTCTTTATTAATTTTTCATCATCCAAAAAACCTTAATAATATAATGGAATATGTATCTAATTAAATCTAAAGGGTACTCTTCTTTAGTAGGTTCAAATTGTGATCCTTGTATTCTCTTCCCCAACCACAAACAATTGGTATGATTTTGTGTGGTGCAACTACTTCTTGTGTCATTTTTTTTAATTGCAGCAACAACTTCTTGTATTGTTTCTAAAGCTTCCCTAAAGTAACATTTTTTCTTGGCTGCATTGAAATCAAGATCTACAGGGGTGAATTTTTTATGTGGAAAGGTTCCCTGATGTCACCATCGCCACTCAAATGAACTCCTCCTCTAGTTATTACATTTATCCTTTAGTTCCCATTCTTGGTGATATTTCTTAGTTTATAGTTTACCAAGTTCACATTGCATTGTCATGTCTTTTTTTCCCATTTTTCCAGTAGATTTGAACAATCTTTAGTTGTGTTTCCTATGGTCTTCTATTCTTCTTGTTTATATGCAATCCCTAGAGATATGATCCTCAGTTATAACACCCTATAGGTATTGCTTATTTTCCACTTCACCCTCCTCTCTAACCTCCTTTATTTCCTCCCCTATATCCTTCAGCATATCTTACACCCATAAGGAACTTCTTTCGAAACCACTCCATAAGTGCTTATAAGGCACAACAGTTCTTTGTACTATGGATATTTTTTTGTATAAGTCATGGAGTACTGTCATAGGGTTAGAAGTGTACTTTTTTATCATTTGGTACAATTGTGGGGATGTACATAGACTTTATAAATTTTGAATTATTCATTGGCCAAGTTTCTCAAAAACCTAATTACTTGTGAGGTTGGATTAGAAGCCACAACCCTGGTACTCAGTGAGGGGAAACCATTAGTATTATGTCCCTCTATCTTACATAATATGCACCAAACATATTCTCTCCCTACCTTGATTCTAATCATCTCCTAGAATTTTTCCATCAAGGCTGAAAACTAGGACTATAACTATGCTAGTTTAGGAGTTGCATTAGTCAAGGAAATAGTCATAACACTTACTTGGATATTCCCAAGATACCCATTCATAGACTCAATATTCATGGCTCTGACCAATGCTTCCAATTGTGTGGCCCATGTTTTTTTTCATATGTGGTACTCTAGTCAAAGGAAAGAGAGCCTAAATGAACCATTCTTTATATTGGATTTCATGAATAGGATAAGTCAGCCTAATGATCATATCATAGAATCATGGATCGTATTCCTAGGATCTCTCACCAATGATATCTTTGATATAGTTTAGTTTGGCACAACTCTATTTCTCTGAGTTAGGCTTCTATAATTTGGCTATAAACCAAGTCTTTACCTTGTCCAAGTTTTTAGAAGTACCTTGGGGATCAGTATATAAAAATTTCATGTACCATTGTGGTTCCCTCCACATAACATGGTTTGGACCTCCACTAGCTTAGTTCATGGAGTGGTGGTCATGTTTTCCCTTCATATCAACTCACATAGGAAATAATGTTGTTCCAAATCAACATCACCCTTCCAAGAGAACTCACGAAGGCACAACACCACATTAGCTATCATTATAGCTATATTGTTGGTATGATCATTCACAAGAATGAAACATTCTAGGACTATTTGACTAAATAGACTCATCCCACCACTCAAATTAGAATTAAAACTCAAAGTTGTACTTCCACCAATACCTATACTTCCACTTTCACTTGGTTTTTTTCCACTACTATTTCATGAACTACTATTAGGTGGTTCTTTCAAATCAATACCAGAAGAAAAATTAATAATAATCTCATTTCATTTAAAAGGTGTAGGGGGTAATGACTTCTCTAGACTATATCCACTACCTTTAGGTTGTACCTTATATTTTATTCCCTCCTATTCTCCTCAAATACTAGGAATATCTCATCAGTCATCTCAACATCTTGAAACTCAATGATTACATCCTCTTTTTCCAGCTAACAAGAATTTTCAAATGCAACTCCCCATTGCATTGTCTCTAATCCATCAATATAAACACAATTTCCTATCAATTTTAATTTCTCTATCAGTCCCTATAAATCTATATATGTATCATTTCTTGACATCCTTCTTTTTTGACTTTCTCCTACTACCAATCCACATTCACTTAAGAACCAACCTGATTTTTGTTCATGCTTCTACAACTTCACCAATTTCTTCAATCACACTTCTATGCCTCCTTCCTTATTATTATCTTGTCTTACCACTTCATCTTCCTAATGAATATCCCATATTTTTTCCATCCACCACTTTTGTTTATTTCACCCCTCTTCAAATCCCACTCCACACTCACTTAATAGTATGCCTCATCCATGGTACCTTCTACCTTTAGCGACTCATTCCCATTGGTTCCATCTTAATTCACCCCCAAGAGTAAGTATTTACGCTACCATAACTAGTGAGTTAAAAATAATATAGTATTCTTCCACCAAAAACATGTTCACCCAAGTCATTATTTCCTTCACCGGCCTCCAGCAAGCCCCTTTCTTAATTTTTTCTTCTACTCATGAAAAAAAATAACATAAATTAGTTACAAATTCAAAAATACAACCCTCTATTTTGATTTTAATTTAAAATTCAATGGGTTTTTCAACTTCATGATCAAATTTCCATAAAGCGAGTAGGTTCTAAATGCTCCATTGGATCTCCTTACTATTTTTCCAAGTAGGTCATAGATTCTCCTCCATTCTACTCAGCCATTTGAATAGCACCACCATAAATTTAAGCTAGAATAATTCATAGGTATCATGGTCATCATGCAACAAAGAGAATCAATATCCCTTAGCATATTGATTCACAAATAGGTCAACCGATGAAAACCACCAATGTCCCACATAAGTTTGGGTCATTGTAATAGTCATAGTATTAAAATGCCACACACGTCATGATAGGGTCTTGTCATTAGAACTATTTGTTGGCTCAATTTGAAACCTAGGTTTGCATCGATGTCTAACAAGGGGTTTGTTATAATCTAAGCATTACAATTTTCAATCTCTATGGAGGGGAAGGTCTCACCCAAAGTGTTGTACCAAGACATAAAGGATTGTGTGGGGATTAAATAATGTGACAGTTGCAACTTGTTCCCATTCCAATAAATACACCAAATAATAATTACCACCACTAACCTCTTAACATTAGACCAAAGCCTTTTTTTTCTTATTCAACTAGGGTGCATTACCATCCACATCATCCTTTAGCTAAATCTTAATTATACAACATCTATGTAATCAAAATAATCTCATTCAATGAAACATATAAAGAATATAAGTAAAGGACATCATCACCATACAATATAAAGGCAACCAGAAATTGGAAGGGGTGGTTCACTCCATTAAATTCCAATATCATCCAATACATCATTACACAATAGTCCTTAATTCACTAGGTAACAATAGAAGAAAGTATTGAAAACATGACATACAAGCTAACATCCTCTACCAAAATCATATCTATCTAATGTCCAACCAAAATCCAACCCACAAATAGATCAAGGCCTTTACATGTATAATCACTCATCAAGGTGGGAGAACTCATTCAAACTCAAAAAATTGTTATATTATTTTTGGTTCTTCATTCATGAACTACTTGATTTATTTTATGTATTTTGTCACATGTCTTCAGTCTTCTGACACTCTACTCTTTAATCACTTAAAATTGTGCTAGATATCCTACTTTTTTCCTCTTGATATCTCTAATACTCATTATTGCTACTAATGATCTCCATTCTTGGTGGCACAACTTGGATATCTCTATCTATTGAGTTGGTGCCAATGTTTACTTCATAAAAATGAAGGGCCCAATAATGTTTACTCTCTAAGTTGTCATTATAATCCCATGGCCTGTTTTTTACTATCGCTCTTGGAGTTGTATAGTTGTTTCCAAGTTAGCCTTTCCATGATGCTTTAAACAAGTGAATTCTTGGGTTCCATCCTCATTCGCTTCCTTTTCCAATGTTGTCTCAATATTAATTAGTCTCATTTACTACATGATATGTTTCACCTCATTCTAGTCTCTAGGGGCTCCCTTATCCCTTGATTCTAGTGAACCTTCCCCTATTGACATCAACACCTTCATTCTAGGGGCTTGGTTAGAGGCTTTGGGTACCTTGGTCCTATTTACATCATTATTGGGTCACCTTAGACCAACTAGGGAGATTCATCATTGCTCCTTGACTTGTTAGTTTCTCACATGCTCGGCTCCAACTCCTTATGCACCATGGATATTTGTACACACCAATTGTTCCATTCCCATCAAATACCACCAAATATGTATGGCTCTTTCCAACATATTCTAAGCCATATGTGGGGGGCATGATTTGAGTATATTCTTGTGTGTCTTTTCCAGTGTTGGATCTAGTTTTCTAGCTCTAGTTTCAAATCCTACGATGTGTTTGGCTCTATTTAGACATTTGTGAGCCTCCAACTTGAGCTTTCCTCTAGCTAGCTCTTTCTTGATCTTGATCCCCTCTTATTGGTTAGTAAGGTTTATTTGACTGTTCATTTCCCCTAATGCACCAATGTTCCTTCACATGTGTTCAAATAGGATGTAGTATTCATTATTCTCATGTAATTTAATCTAGCCTTATCTTGTCATGATCCCATATTATATTGTATTATGACATCTTCACAAGCATGGGTATGCCCACCTCATTGATATTAATATCGTGTATACACCTCACCTCATGGGTTTTTTTTGTATGTGGTTATTTTGATTCATCTATGGGTAGTCACTCTCTTTAGACACTATTATCCATATGTGATCCCTTCCATTTTTTAGATAAAAAATCAGGGTGTGTTTTGGCTATTTGAATTGCTTCTAACCTCTTGCAGTAGGTGACAACTGTTGTCGTACTCAGTTTCCTCACATGTATAATTTAAGTAGTTTTACTCGGATATTGCTCGGACAAATCACTATTGTATTCATGATCTACATTATAGATTTATTTCACATACCAATAGCAATTCTAATGCCTACAGGACTATTCTCTTCTCTCAGAATGCACAACGGAATTCATATTCAAACACGCAACAAAAAATTCAATTATTGTTGTTAATACTGAAATAGAAGAATTTAATTACAACCACAAGAACGCAAACATGTTGTGAATCATTTCTTTTATTATTGATTCTAAAATGCCTCTTATTACAATTCAATCGATAAATACATCTTTTCTCACCAGACTAGAATTGATTTGTTGTGTTGTTCTTCTGCAGATTATACCGTCTCTTCTCGATCTCATTCTTGGTGGTTGTCTCGGTCACTTCAATCGAACTGAGGGAACCTTCCTTTATTCTAGCTTGAATCAACCCTGACATCTTCCTCCACCTTACTTTTATGTCATTTATGTTAGTTGATTTGTTTCCCCTTCCGTTGGGAAGATGAATAGTCATGATTGTTTGTTGCCCAGATGTTTTCCAATTCAGTTTTGTTTCCTCTTCCTTCATCAATGATTTCCACTTGGCACTTAATATTCATGATCTACGTGGATGGAATTTGTAATCAACATGTTGAGTAGCAGTATAAAAATTCCAACACAAATCCTGTAGTGTGGAGTTACAGCAAGTGGCAACACCAATCCTATAGTGTGGAGTCACAACATAGGAGTTACAACGAGTTGCAGCACCAATCATGTAGCGTGGATTCGCAGCATAGGAGTTGTAGTGAGTTGCAACACCAATATTGTAGTGTGGATTTGTAGCATAGGAGTTGCATCCATCCTTATTCGTCCTAAATTAACTTGTACATAATTGAAATGTTTTTGGGTGATGCGGATTGCATAGAACCAAATATGCTCCTGTATCAACCACCCTTGGTAAGAAAAACATGAGCTCTCAACTCATGTGGTTGTTGTTTCATAGGATGAAGAGTTTCACATGCATATTAGTTCTCCTTTGGAAATCAACGATGCATCCTCAAATCCTTTGTTTTTCCATTTGACCAAATATTCTAGATATTCCTTGTTGCGATTATTTCTACCAATCCTTGTGGCCAAAATTTCTTCCACTTCCTTGTCTCATTTGACTGGTATTTGTTCCCATCCGTCCAGAGTACTTTCATCATAATTGTTTTCTCCTTCATGGAATTCATACAGATCAACAACATTGAATGTTGGAGATATATCGAACTTGTTCGAAAGTTCCAACTGATAAGAATTATCAAAAAAATTCTTCAAGATTCTTCACGGTCCTATTTTTTTATACTTAAGGTTTTTATAAGTACCTCTCGGAAATCGTTCCTTCCTCAAGTGATCCATGACTAAATCACATTATTTAAATATTTATTTCTTCATTGCAAGTATGTCCTCTATTTATACTTGTTATTTATTTCTTGTAGTTCTTGTTTTAGCTGCTCATGCAATTCTTGCATAATCTCTACAAAATCACTGGAATCAGCACTCCTTTTATCTCCTAGATCCAATAAATTAGCCAAATATACCACCCCTTTAGGTGACCTTCCATAAAAAAATTGGAATGGTATCTTCCCTATTGATTTGTTAATTGAATCATTGTAAGCGAATTCAGCTTGTGCCAAAATTGAATCCCATTGTCTACAGTTTTTGCCACTCAAACTTCTCAATAAATTTCCTAAACTTAGTTTCACTACCTTGGTATGCTCATTTTTTGGGGGATGATAGGAGGAACTGTATAGAAACTTAGAATCCAAAATTTTCCAAAGTATCCTCCAAAAGTAACCAAGAAATCCCATGTCTCTGTCTGAAGAAATACTCCTCGGTAGACCATGTAACCGTACCACTTCTTTGAAAAAAAAGGTAGCAACTTCACTAGCATCACTTGTCTTCTTGCATGCTACAAAATGTGCCATTTTTTAAAACCAATCTACTACTTCCATAACATAACCATACTTCCTCTATGTCAGAGGTAGTCCCAAAACAAAATACATGCTTACATCTTCCAATGGTATTTCATGTATCGGAAATGGAGTGTAAAGTATTGTATTTTGACTTCTACCCTTAACTAATTGACAAACTTTACAACACTCAATGAATTTCTTGACATCTTTGTTGATGTTGGGCCAAAAGTATTGTTCTTTCACCAATGATGTGGTTTTTTCCATGCCACAATGTCCTCCTAAACCACCATTGTGTAACTCTCTAATGAGTTTCAACCATATTGAACTCTGTGGAACACATAAATGTTGGTTCTTAAACAAGAATCCTTCTTGAATGTGGTACTCTAAGAATGGTTTTCAGTCCATACTCCATAGTTATTTTCATTCCTTCCAAGCCTCTGCAAAATATGCATCCTCTTCATACAACCCTTTCGCACATTCCAAACTTAC
>WSFP011432290.1:0-21492 GCA_009831015.1 Picea engelmannii
TTAAATTCTTGCAAATATTTTCAAGAATACAAGTCTTCTTCATTTTTAGATCAACCACCATATAAAAAATGTATCTCCCCAAAGTCCCCTCTCATGTTCATGTAGAACTAGAAATGTAGACAAACGCATCCTTGAAAAATACGTAGCGACATAATCTATTCCATGCAATTGCCAAAGAAAATCATATTCCAACTCGTACGCATACGAATGCAAAGCCTCAACATTGCCATTTTTAAAATAGGTCAATAAATAATCTATCAATCCATTGTGCAACTCGGTCAATGAATAGCGGAAATGAAATAGAACTTGGAATGTATCGAAAAGGAAATCCCCAACAGTATACGAGAATGCATCCAATCTAAAAATCCCATTTCTATGAAAAACCACATCAATGTTGTCATGTATAATGGAATGTGTATCTATTTCATACAACTCAACATCTATTACTTCTTTCATCTCTTCAACTATCATTTTCAAGCTATTTGCTACATACTTTCAGTTTCTATGAAAATAAAGAAAAGAAGGGGGAAAAAATAAGAGGTAGAAAAATAAAAAAGGAAAGAAAAATAGGGTATCGATCCTCGTATGTATCTTTCAATATTATTCTTCTCAAATTGAATCCTCCCTAATCCCCATAGCAGACGAGAATAAAACATATCAACACTGGAAACTAAACCAAACAGGAGAAAGAACACAAATAAATAAAACCATAACTTTACTCAGCAGAAAGAGAACAGATAGATGCAATTTTCTGACCCACAGAATAAAATCATACCCTGCGTCTACACCCCGTCGTTCCCTCTTCTGATATCTCCCAACTAATTTTCGTAAATCCCTCTGCATTGCAATTTTCAGAAAATCTATGGAAGCGACATCCTACATATGAAGATGCATGCTTTCCAAGAACAAAAACCAAGAGCACAGAGAAATATGGTCTACAACAAAATTTCGAGGCAGGGACTCCCACCATTGAAAAAAACACAAACAGGGAAACTTAGCCATCAACAACGGATGACAAGAGCTCAGCCCCAAAAACTACAAACAACATCAACAGGTCCAACAACTTGCAAAGTTGAAGAACAACAAACTACTGAACAACCACAAAGAGCTCGAACTGCAAGTGTAGGACCTCAACTTTGCAAAGTTCAATCAAGCAAGAACCAGAATCATGGAACAAAGCAACGAACAAGGATCGACCACTCCAGCAGTGATGCCGACCATGAACAAAATTGTGTTGCAACACATCTGTACAATAAACATTTAAGACTGGTAGAGTTGTTAGGTAAACAACTAAGACTGCCAGGACCATCGAAGGGTGTAGGCCTCTGCAATCATTTAAGAAAATATGCAGCATGACAGGCCTTTTCTCTCGAAGCACACAACAATAAAGAAAAAATCACACATAGTAATTTGGTAGAGAATGTATTCTACCCAACACAAAATGCTAAGGGAAACATTCGAACTAATGGTAGCATTAATCCACCTTTGACCAATGCATAGTAAAATATATGATTCAAAAATATAAAATACTTTGGATATGCCAACATATTTCACATTGGGAGTAGCAAAGGAGGCAATAAGAGCTCCAATCTGTTGTCCAATCAGATCTTGACAAAAATGATACTTTTTATTATATAAAATCGATGTTTTCATTTCCCTTGTTCTAACAATAGACAATATGGAAATATTTCTGGTCAATGCATAATCTAATACCAGGTCAATGATTTATCGATCGCTAGAGTCTCTCTATGCCTATGATAGGGACTAATAACACAAAATATCCACTTGAAAAAATCCTAAACCCTCCAGCAAAAATACCTTGGGAATCTAAACAGGCTCTCCATTCTCCACCTAAGTAAAAATATGCTACAGATTCATGTTCCTTCGTCTACTAAAAAGGCTTTGTTGTTGTCCAAACTATATTTGATTTTCATTAATTTTGAGGGAGTCCCTCAAGAGCTTACGAAGTTGCAAAATTTATACTTTTTCTCTTTGAGCCGAGGTATTCAAGAAACTTGCAATACCTCATGGTCGAATCCAATCCCATGAGCTCTACTTTACAAAAATTTTAGACCTTTTCTATAATTAGCCAAGCTCAACCATTCTTCTACTTTACCAAATTTTTATATCTCTTCCAAGATTATCCAAGCTAATACATTGTTCTACATTACCAAAAAAAAATTAGATCTCTTCCAAGATTAGCCAAGCTAAGCCATTCTTCTACAATATTTGAGAATTCCATATCCAAATCCTTCTTGACTTTATGCGATTTGAGCGTTTTAGTATGGGATAAAAATAGGCTTGTGCAAGATTGAAAATTGAGAGGTAAAATTATTGTCACTATTTTATAGGTTAAATTATTGTCACTTCATAAAATTAAACATCATTGGGGAAATATGCATTTTAACTTTAGATTATTTCATCTGGGTTTTTATTGTTTATTTTTGCATTACATTGCTAGTTATAATCCAAATCCAGATATATATAATTGCTTATTACAATAAAATGTGTGCGTATATATGTATTTTTTTTATAACTATTTTTAACATTTTACTTAGTGAATTATTTTATTTGTATTTTCATTCTTTTCATTCATCTTTATATGTAAATTTAGTTTTTTTATAATAAACTTTCATTAAAATAATCTGCAACTTATTTCTTTTTTTTTCATAAATTTTTTATATTATGAAAATTTAATCATGAAAGTTTTAATTTCGAATTTTATAAATTGTACAACAACATTTGTTAGAAAATAAACAACAACCAATAAAAAACTTAAATAGATTTCATGATAAAAACACCATGTATAACTAAAAAGGGAGAAATAGACAAGAACAAAACATTATGAATTTTACTTGGCAAACCCAACAATGTACTAGGGAAAACCACTAGGAAAAAGATAAAAAAAAATTATTTATTATCCAAATACATACATCAAGCTTTGTAACATCCCGCTCTTGCGAGCACATGTTATTGACTTATTCTTTTATTATAGTACATGGTTATTGTTTCACTTATGGACTTTTATGATGATGTTGATGGTTGCGATAATATGTTATTTGATATATATGTATTGACAGATATTATTGATGAGTTTACCTGAGTGTGCATGACACTTGACAGATTGTGGATGCCGAGGGCATCAATGGGCCTCCTTGGACTCTAGATTGAGTCAGGGAGATTGTATTGGTTTGGGTATTCCATTATTACATATGTGACATATGATCGATTGTAGTATGATTTTATATATAGATCATTGATGGTGTTTCGTTGATGGATGCAGGCTGACGAATGCTTGTTAATCTGACTCAAATAAGGAGTAAAGGGGCCATGCACATAGACCAGATATTGATGGAGAGGTGTGGCAACATCCTTGTGACAAGATACTAACACTCTCGTTGTGGCTCGAATTGTAGGTTAACGATTACCAAGTTCGAGAGGTCCATGATGTCGTGAGGGAAGAATGAGATAGTCGCTCATGAAGATCCCTAAGGGGCATGCAATAAGGTGGGGTCCTTATTCCTGATAATCCATTAGTCTCTCACAAGGTCAACCGAGTGGAGTGTTGACTGGAAGGGTTGGACAAACTACTGAAACAAGTCAAAAGATGAGTGGCACCCTTAAAGCACGGGAGTGCGTCTTGAAGGGCATGTCGCGTAATTTAAAAACTTGAGTCAATGAATCTAGGAGGCTTAGAAACAATAAATCGATTTGACATTGTTGGATTTAAAACAATTAATTAATGAGTAATTTATTAATTATAAATCCCCATAAAAGTCTAAGCATATTCTAAGACAAAGCCTAAGTCTAAGTTTAGTTAGGGGACTAAAATAAAATGTTAAATAAAATAAAAGATTAGAGATAAATCAATCTAAAGAAAAAGTGAGATAAATATAAAGATTTGATATAATGCACATATGTGCAAGAAAACACTAAAAGAGAATTTTAAAATAAGAAATAAATAAACATGAAATAATGTGTACGCATAGAAAGGAATCTAAGTCTAGCTACCACTAGTTAACAAGGAGAAGAATCTTATTTTAACTCAACTCAGATTTAGTAAGGTGTCAGTCATTAAATGGGAATCTGGGGAATAAAGAGACAACTATGAGTGATTTAGGGAGCATTTTTAGGAAGAGTGAGGGAAATTGACTTTAATTAAATAAAATGGAGAATTTCTTGTGCAACTTGGGGAGACGGTGACAAGTTTAAGGGGGAAGTAATTATAATTTATTTAATTAAAAAGTTAATTAATTGTGCAAGGGGTATGTGTCATTAGGAAACTCCTATAAAGTAAATGGTCTAGAGGGAAAATGGATTGCACAGGTTATGGGTAAATTTTTGTTGAAAATTTTTTGACTGGTTTTACTTGTGAGAGTTGGGATACCCAAATTGAGAGAGAGTGGTGGCTCTACCTTGGGAGGAAAGCTCGGAGCTAGAGTATTTTTTTGGTTTTGCGTGCGTGACCCCTTTGCTGTTTGGGGGGATAAGGGGGAAGAATAGTACCCCCTAGTATTGGCTAGGAGGTACTGGGGAAGTCTCAATGATTAAGAAGCAGGAGAAAGGAAGGGGTGCCATTTGCTGAACAACATATTCATATATCTTCATCTTAGATTACAGTATTTTCATTTCATATTTGTATTTCCATTAAGATTTTATTGTACAATAAGAGCTTTATAAATCAAACCTAATTTTTATTGTAATTCTAAGTTTGAATTGGCAAGTTCATTATTGGTTGAGATATAGAAGAAGATTTTGATAATTACTATCCTTTTAAGTTCTCAAAGGAATAATGGATGCTAGTTGATATATGCAAAATAACGTATGAATTTCTTGATCGTTGTCATTGTTTGGCATATCAGATTTCTAATTTAAATTATCAGTCTATATAGTTGTGAATTTAGGCTGGTGAATGGATCATGTATTCCAGAGAATGTATTTTTATATAGGTTGGGTTTTGGCAATTTCTGAGTAATGATTTCCTGTAAAATGAACTTCCATTAATTTGTTTCTTACTATCCTAAAATTCCTTAGTTGCTTTCTGCGGGAGTAATTTAATTGTTGTTTGAAAAAGGGATTGTGGTTATGATTGTTGAAATCGTAAGATCTCAGCGTATCTTTTCCTTTGCAACGATTTGGGAATTTATGCAACCATTTTAGAGATGTCAATGCTTTGTTGGGAACCTGTGTTGCCTTTTCCTTGTTTTGAATTTCGATCTTATCATTTTCCATTCACCAATTTCAAAGGGAGGTTGTTTCGTATCTTAAATTACAAACCCAACATAAGTCTCTTGGCTCATTGTAGGTGTATTGAAAATTTGTATTTACTGTCCTGTAGGGTCTTACGGGCGATTTCCACTTGAATGCTTAAAATTTTAGGATTTGTTGATAATTTTTTGGAAATGAAATTGGGGCTTTATGCTACCCATACCTGTAGATTCTTCTGAAATTGTTATTTAGTTATTTTTATCAATTATTGTGAATCTGTAGTTGTGGAAAACTCTTGTTCTGTTATTGAAAACATCCCAGAATTTAATTGATCGATTTTTGTTCTGTGTATTTCCATTTTTCTGAATTTTAATTTTGAAGTATTATAATTCGTAGAATGAATTTTGGGCTGCAGCAACAACTTGACCTTCCTGAGTACCTCTTTTTTTATTTAGTGTCCCTTTCTTAACCATTTCCAAAAGATATTCACTGCCTCAAATTTTAAATTTGAATTTATCAGAATTTTTTGTCGTTTCAAGGTCTGGATCAAGGGTCGGATCAAGGACTCGATCGAGGTCTAGATCCGGGGATAGATCAAGGGTCGGATTAGGTGTGGGATTAAGTTGTGTATGAAAAACTTCTCTCTTGAAATTACAATATGATTTAACCTATTCATGTGTGGTTTCCCATTTTCCAATTAACTATTTTGTATTGATTTTTCTAGTTTTGAAATAGTGGTAACATTCGTAGAGTTAACACCAAGAAGGGGGAGTTTTGTAATTATTGATTGTCTTGGAGTATACACATTCACTCACCTCTTACATGTCACTGTCACTTCTTGACAGACCCTGCATCAAATTTATTGTCTCTTCCTCTGAGATTATGCAATTAATAAAATTATTTTTGCTGCATGTTGAATTTAATTTAAATTATCAGAAATTAGTGTTGGATTAAGTGTCAGATGGAGGGATAGATTAAGTGTCATATGGAGGGCCAGATCAACTGCCGGATGGAAGGCCAGATTAAGGTCTAGAATGAAATTCATATTTTTGTACACACTGGATTAGGGGCTGGGATAGATTTCAGAACTCCTTCTTTGTTCCTTATTATGGATATGTGATTTATCCTCTCAATATTATTTATTTATGGTCAATTAAGATTCATATTCCTAAACTTATAAATGGATTTATAAGTTAGCATGCGAGTGCTTTATTTATGGTTTAATAAGACTTGATTTTCTTAATTATTAAATGGATACTTAGGGTAGTTGAATTCTATCATTTACTTATTATGATAGGTCTTCCCTTAACCCCTTTAATAATATTTTAATACAACAATTTCATTCTAACATATGGGTGAAATAATATTTGGACTTCCTTAATACCCTTGAATGGAATTGTAAGCTGACGTTGGATACTTATATTATTGTTGGGTCTTCCTTTAGTTCTTAAATTGGGTTTATAAGTCAACATTGGGTTCTTTATTTTATTGTTAAATAAAACTAGATCTTATTTAATTATGCTCATATATGGATATGAAAGATATCATATAATTTATCTTATCTAATTCTTAATTATGTGTTTCAACCTCTTATAGTTTCTTGCAATGGAAATGTAAGGTAGACTTGGTATGTTTCCATGTTGCTTGTTATGATTGAACCTCTTAGTTCTTTTAAAATGGATATGAAAGCAGTAGATTTCTTATTAATTTTTATTTATGATTGATTTTTATTAGTTTTATAAATTCAACGGATAATGCAAGTAGCATTAAAATTTAATGTATTTCTTAAAAAGGTTGATCTTCTTGTGGTTTATTATAAATGAATTTGAAATTTTATCTTTTAAATTCCTTATATATTTTTAGAAGATTTCCTTAATGTGAAGATGCATAGTTGAGATACATGAGACTAATATTGTACTTATGCTCTTTTGGTATTGTCATTCTTTATGTGTTTCCCTTTTACTCATTTGCACTAGAATATTGCATGAAGATTGTTTAAGTAAAAGTAGTTTAGTCCTTTGCAACATGAATAATTGTTGATTAAGTATGGTTGATAAATTTATTGGATTGAGGTTTATTTGGATTAATGGGATATAGATACTTTCTTGTTCCTCAGAACAGTCACTAGTCTTGAGACCTTAAATGGTCAAAATAAATTGGATGAATCTTGGACTTGAGCATTGCTTATGTGTCTTGGAGGTCCTCAGCATGTAGGATAGGTTGGGCGGTTAGTTCTTAATTATTTAGTGACATGGTTGATCATTTATTAGTATTTTTCTTCAAATGATCATGATGTGTTGAATTGCGTCACTACTTATGTTTATGTGTTGATTATGCATCACTATTTTAATGTGTTGATTGTGTCATTATTAAATTATGATGATGTGTTGAATATGCACAACTATTAATTATGATGATCTGTTGAATGGTGTCGGTATTTATTGTGTTGATGCGTTGATTATGTGTAGTTATTATTCATGATGATGTGTCGATGGTATTGTTATTATTATGTTGTGACTTTCCTAATGCCAAAAAATATATATTTACCTCTTTTGTACATCACTTTGTTGTCATAACAGAGGGTTCATTACATATGGTATCAAATCCAGGTTCAACCCTGGGACATTGGACCGTTACGCCTTCCATTGTGTTAGACAAATGATAAAAATCACATCATTAATAAATCTTGAAATTGTCCATGCGAAAATCATGGTTAGAGGAAATCGGATGAGTAGATGTTGTGATGGGAGACGAGGTATGCCTCCTCCAAGTGTATCCATGCCAGAGGAATCTAATCCATAGGAGGATGGGAAGATTGGTGAGGAGGAGTCAGTTGATGTGGTAATTATGGTAGGGATGATTAGATCCTTTCAGAGGATGTTGGAGGCTTGATCAGTCAACTTGATCAGATGAGGGAAAGACGTCTGGACCCAATAAGGGTTCATAGCACCCTTTAGTAGTTAGCAGTAGTGCACTGAAGGAACTCCAGAAAGTTAATTTTTCGAGTTCATGGGTGCCACGGATGGCTTAGCCACTGAGGCATGGTTGGAGAAAATGGAAATGTGTTGCGCACTTCGTGATTTCACCTCCAACATGAATGTTCACATGGAGGTATTTTAGCTGAAGGGGAGTACTCTTATATGGTGGAAGACACTCCTACCTCAGATAAACATGGTCTTCGAAGACATATCATGGGAAATGTTCGCAGAATGGTTCCAGGAGATGTATTCATCAGAGGAATTCATCGAGCGTCAACTTAATGAGTTCAACTCCTTTCAACAGGATGGTTGTACGGTGCTAGAATATCAATCCAAATTCATGAAGCTACTTACGTATGCCCCACACCTAAACACATAAAATTTGAAGGTTAACAAGTTTATGTTGAACTTAACTTCAACATTCATGTAAAGGTGGGGATCATAATGCATCGGACATTGCACGATGCAGTCCAGAAGGACCTAATAAATGAGGAAGAGCTATGCGGAATGGGTCAGGGAAAGAGTCCTTCTATACCAACCAAACATACGACATCAAGAGCTCAACAACTTCTACTTCATGGACTAGGAGTAATTGACCGAAGACCAGATGTTCGAAATGTGGAGAGCCACATTACCAGCGAGACTATCCGATTGAGAAGGCCAAAGAATCCAGATCAACATGACCCACTACAATTGGATATTGGGCAAGGCCCATAAGAATCATGCAGTGGTGAATAACCGTGAGGTTGATCACCAACCCACTATGCTCCATATGTCAGGTATGATCGTATATCATAACTTTAGTATTTTGATAGATCGTAGTGCTACATAGATATTTATTTCTAGTGAAACAATAAAGAGAATTAAGGTAAAGGTAGTCAAGCAGGACGAGTTTAGATACGTTTAAATGGCTTCAGGTGCCAAATAGAAGGTTGGAGGAAAGGTTGTGAACTATAGCATTAACTTGGGAGATTTTGCAACGAAGGCCAACCTATATGTCACGATATTAGGATCTTATGACATAGTGATCAATATGGACTAGTTGGAATCGCATGATGCGATATTCAATTGTAAGACAAAATAGTTAAGTTTGATAGATGATGTGTGATAGAAAAGAGTGATTGTTGGAAGAAGCCAGGGAGGGTCCTTGAGGTTCATTTCTCCCTATAGCTACAGAAGAGCATGAAAAAAGGATGTAAGTTATATGAAATATTAGTAATAAATGAAAAAAGGGCGATGTAGAAGGATTATAAAACCTTCCAGTAGTATGAGAGGTTGCAGACGTGTTTCCAAAAGTGTTACCAGGTTTGTCGCTCGAAAGGGAGTTGGAGTTTAAAATCGACTTAAAACCTAGAACTAAACTGATAGCAAGAAAGCCTTATCAGATGTCAATGCCTGAATTCCAGAAGTTGAAAATGCAATTGAAGGAATTGTTGGACTTGGTACTTATATGTCCAAGTGTGTCACCTTGGGGTGTGCTAGTTATTTTCATAAGAAAGAAGGATGGATCATGGAGACTTTGTATTGACTACCGTCAATTGAACAAAGTGACGATCAAGAACCAATATCCATTGCCAAGAATAGATGATTTGTTTGATCAAATGAAAGGCATGACGATGTCTGCAAAGATCGACTTGAGATCAGGATATCACCAATTATGAATTAAAGATGAATATATTCCTAAGACCGCATTCAATACGAGGTTCAAACACTATGAGTTTACCGTTCTATCATTCAGACTGACAAACACCTCAGGGGTATTCACGAGTTTGACGAATGGGTTGTTCCGTGAATAATTGGACAAGTTTTTTCAAGTATTCATTGATGACATATTGATATATTATTAGACTACATAAGAACATGAAGAATACTTATGCTTAGTACTACACTCTTTACTAGAAAACAAATTATACGGGAAACTCTCGAAATGTTATTTTTACCAACCAAAGATTCATTATTTGGGGCATGATATATCCGATGATAGAATCGCGGTGGATCTAGTGAAAGTAGAGGCTATTATGGAATGTTATGCACCAACAAACATAATAAGTATGCAATTTTATGGGTTTAGCAAGATATTAACGACGAGTCATTGAAGGTTTTTCGAAGATACAAAATCTGATCACGGAATTGCAAAATAAAAACAAGAAGTTTTTATGGACCAAGAAATGCATGAAAGCATTTCAAAGGCTCAAGGAGTTGTTGACGACAACGCCGATACTAAAATTCCCCGACATGGAAAATGAATTCTTGGTATGCCAGACACATCGAAGGAAGGGTTAGGTGGAGTATTGATGCAAGACGATCGAGTCATCGCTTACATATCAAGGAAATTAAGAAAGAATGAGGGGAAATATGAAAGAGATGATTTGGAGCTATTGGCCATTCTATATTCCTTGAGATTTTGGAGAAAATATTTGATAGGATGAAAAATTCGAACTAAATACATATCACTGTGGACTACAACATATTGTTACGCAGAATGGCTTGAACGCACGTCAAAGGCATTGGTCAAAATTACTTAGAGAATGAAAATTTGAGATTTATTACATTAAAGGTATGGTGAATACAGTGACATATGCGTTGATTAGGAGACCACACATATTCTCGATGACACCCCTTCAGATGAATCTTGGAGAAAAAGTTCTAATTGTACAGTTCGACGATGACTGGTATAAAGAGGTTAAGGAAAATATTAGACAAGACACAATGATGGTATGGAAATTTGAAGTTTATACAATGGACAATGACAGATTTTTGAGGTATAAAAAAAAATTTACATACCTCCTAATGATGAATTAAGAATTTTGATCCCGAGTGAAGCGAACCGAGCAATGTACATGGCTTATCCGGGAGTCACAAAGATGAGGGTAGACCTTAATCCTTTATTCTTCTAGAAGGGAATGAAAGCAAACATAGTTAGCTACGTGGCGAGATGTATGGAATGTGAGCAAGTGAAAGATGAGCATAGACATCCGACATGATTACTACAGCCACATGCTATTCCATAATCAAAATGGGAGGTAATTTCGATGGAATTTATTTTTAGATTTTTGCTGACGGTAAGGTGGCATAACTCTATTTTCATGGTAGTTGACATGTTGATGAAGAGTGTATATTTTATTCATGTGCGTATGACGTATCAGGCGCCAGACATAGCTAGATTGTTTTTAAGCGTGATTGTGAGATTGCATGGTGTGTCAACAAGAATCATATCCGGTAGAGGATTGGTGTTTACAAGACGTTTTTGGACCAGCTTCCAAGAGGCATTTGGAACACAACTTAAATTTAGTACAATGTATCACCCTGAGACCGACATGAAGACATAAAGAACTAACCAAATATTGGAAGATATGTTGCGTATGTATGTAATGGACCAACATAAACATTGGAAGGTCTTCTTGCCACTGATAGAGTTTGCATACCCTAATAGTTACCAGAGTACGACTAAAATGGAATCTTTGAGTTCCTTTATGGGAGACCATGTCGGACGCCGTTGAGTTTGGGATCAAATTGAGGATAAGGTCCTAGAAGGACCGAAATTGATCCAAGAAATTGAAGGATAAATGCAATCATTAAGACATAGGATTAAGGAAGCGCAGGATCGACATAAGATTTATGGTGATACGCATCATGTTGATCGCCATTATGGAATTGGTGACAAAGTTTTCTTGCGGATAAAACGCAAAAGAGTTCAATAAGGTTGTGGAAAGGAAAGGACCAGTGGATTATCGTTTAGCCTTGCTTGATTATTTGAGGCATATGCATGATGTATTCCATGTATTTGATTGAGATAGTATACTAGTGATCCTACATATATGGTTGGACATGAGTTCTTTTTAGGTGTCGGACGAGGGTTCTTTCATGGTGGAGCCAATCCGCATTTTGGACCATCGCATTCAGAAACTACGATGCTGAATAGTCTATCAGGTCAAGGTCTAGTGAGAAAATTATAGTCCACACTGAGCTACCTGGGAGGATGCATATGATATGCACCAACAGTTTCCTTACTTATTTTATAGACTAGACATACAGATCTTATCAGATACTTTTATTATTTCATTTTATATATTGCATAACGTCGGGACAAAGTTTAAAACAAGAGGGGGTGTATGTAACATACCTCTCTTGTGAGCACATATTATCGAATTATTCTTTGAGACACTTGTGTGCAAGTGATACGGTTATAATAAATGGTTATTGTTTATTTTATGTATTTTTCTGATGATGTTGATGGTTGTGATATAATGTTATTTGATATATACGTATTAACAGATGTTATTGATGAGTTTACCTGAGTGTGTAGGAAAATTGACATATTGTGGATGTTGAGGGTATCAATGGGCCTCATTGGACTCTGGATTGAGTTATGGATTGGATTGTATTGGTTTGAGTATTTCATTATTTCATATGTGACATATGATCTATTATAGTATGATTTTATATATGGATCATTGATGGTGTTTCGTCGATGGATGCATGTTGACGAATGCTTGCTAACCTAACTCACATAAGGAGTAAAGGGGCCATGCACATAGACCAGATATTGAGGGAGAGGTGTGGTAACATCCCTGTCACGACCTACTAGCACTCCCACCATGGATTGAATTGTAGGTTAATGATTACCTAGTTCGAGAGGTCCATAATGTCGTGAGGGAAGACTGATACAATCGCTCACAAAGATTCCTAAGGGGCGCGCAATAAGGCAGGGTCATTATTCCTTAGAATCCCTAAGTCTCTCACAAGTTCAACCAAGTGAAATGTTGACTCCAAGGGTTGGAAAAACTACCAAAACCAGTCAAAAGGCAAGTGACACCCTTGGAGCATGGGAGTGCGTCTTTAAGGGCATGTCGCATAATTTAAAAACTTGAGTCAATGAATCTAGGTGGCCTAGAAACAATAAATTGATTTGACATTGTCTGAGTTAAAATAATCAATTAATGAGTAATTTATTAATTATAAATCCCCATAGAAGTCTAAGACTATTCTAAGACAAATCCTAAGTCTAAGTTTAGTTAGGGGACTAAAATAAAATGTTAAATAAAATAAAATATTAGAGATAAATCAATCTAAAGAAAAAGTGACATAAATCTAAAGATTTGATATAATGCACATATGTGCAAGAAAATACTAAAATGAAATTTTAAAATAAGAAAGAAATAAACATGAAATAATGTGTACACATAGAAAGGAATCTAGAGTCTAGCTACCACTTGTTAACTAGGAGAAGAATCCTATTTTAACTCAACTTAGATTTAGTATGGCGTTAATCATTAAATGGGAATATGGGAAATAAAGAGACAACTAGGAGTGATTTAAGGAGAACTTTTAGGAAGGGTGAGGGAAATTGAATTGAATTAAATAAAATGTGGAATTTATTGTGCAACTTGGGGAGAGGGTGACAAGTGTAAGGGGGAAATAATTCTAATTTATTTAATTAAAAAATGAATTAATTTTGCAAGGGGGGTGTGTCATTAAGGAAACTCCTATAAATAAAATATTCTAGAGGGAAAGGGGGTCACACATGTTATGGGTAAAGTTATTCTACATAAACTTTGATTGGTTTTACTTGTGAGAGTTGGGATACCCAGCTTGAGAGAGAGTGGTGGCTCTACCTTGGGAGGCAAGCTCGAAGCTAGAGTATTTTTATGGTTTTGCATGTGTGACCCCTTTGCAACTCAAGAGGATAAAGGAGAAGAAGAGTACCCCTAGCATTGGCTGGCAAGTACCAGTGAAGTCTCAACAATTAGCAAGCGAGAGAAAGGAAGGAGTGACATTTGTTGAAGAACATCTTCATATTTCTTCATCTTCGATTACGGTATTTTCATTTTCATTTTTATTTGCATTAAGATTTTATTGTACAATAATAGCTTTAGAAATCGAACCTAAATTTTGTTTTAATTCTAAGTTTGAATTGGCAAGTTCATTATTGGTTGAGATCTAGAAGAAAAATTTGATAATTACTGTCTTTTTAAGTTCTCAAAGGAACAATGGATACTAGTTGATATATGCAAAAGAAAGTATGAATTTCTTGATCACTGCCATTGTTTGTCATATCAGATTTATAATTTAAATTATTAGTCTATATAGTTGCAAATTTAGGTTGGGGAATGGATCATGTATTCTAGAGAATGTCTTTTTATATAGGTTGGTTTTTGGCAATTTTTGAGTAATGATTTCATGGATAATGAAATTCCATTAATTTGTTTGTTACTATCCTAAAATTCCTTAGTTTCTTTCCGCGTGAGTAATTTAATTGTTGTTCGGAAAAGGGATTTTGGTTATGATTATTGAAATCATAAGATCTCAACGTATCTTTTTCTTTGTAATGATTTGGGAATTTATGCAACCATCTTAGAGCTGTCAATGCTCTGTTGGGAACCTGCGTTGTGTTTTCCTTGTGTTGAGTTTTGATCTTGTGCCTTTCCATTCCCCAATTTCAATTCAGAGGGAGGTTGCTTCATAGATTAAATTAAAGACCCAATAGAAGTCTCTTGGCTTGTTGTAGGTGTATTGTAAATTTGTATTTACTATCCTGTAGGGTCTTACGAGCGATTTCCACTTGAATGATAAAAAAATTAAGATGTGTTGATAATCTTTTGGAAACGAAATTGGGGCTTTATGCTTCCCATACTTGTAGATGCTTATGAAATTTTTCTTTAGTTATTGTTGTCAATTATTGAAACTTTGTAGTTGTGGAAACCCCTTGCCATCTTATAGAAAACATCCCAGAATTTAATTGAGTGATTTATGTTCTTTGTATTTCCATTTTTATGAATTTTAATTTCGAAGTATTATAATTCATGGAATGACTTTGGGGCTGCAACAATAACTTGGCATTCCTGATTACTTCTATGTTTATTTACTATCCCTTCCTTCAGGCTTAACCATTTCATTAAATCTATTCACTGCCTAAAATTTTAAATTTGAATTTATCAGAATTTTTTTTTGTTTCAAGGGCCGGATCAAGGGCCAAATCAGGAGTCGAATAAAGGTCTGGATCAGGTGTCAGATTAAGTTTAGTATGAAAAATTTCTCTCTTGAATCTATAGTTTCATTTAACCTGTTCTTGTCTAGTTTCCCATTTTCTAGTTAACTATTTTGTATTGATTTTTTCATGTTTGAAAAAGTGGTAACATTCATAGAGTAAACACCAAGAAGGGAAAGTTTTGTAATTATTGATTGGATTTGCATATACATGTTCTCTCACATCTTACCTGTCACTTCCACTTATTGAGAGATCCTGCATCAAATTTATTGTCCCTTCCTTTGAGGCTATGCAATTACTAAAATTGTTTTTTCTGCATGTTAAATTTAATTTAAATTATCATAAATTAGTGCCAGATGGAGGGTCGGATTAAGTGTCAGATGGAGGGATGGATTAAGTGCCAGATGGAGGGCTGTATCAACTTCCGGATGGATTGTTGGATTGAGGTCTAGAACGAAATTTAGATTTTTCTACACACAGGATCAAGGGCTGGGATAGATTTTAAAACTCCTTCTTTGTTCCTTACTATGGATATCTGATTTAGCCTCTAAATATTATTTATTTATTGCCAATTAAGATTCATCTTCCTAAACTTATAAATAGATTTATAAGTTAGCATGTGAGTGCTTTATTTATGGTTTAATAAGACATGATTTTCTTAATTCTTAAATGGATACGTAGGGTAGTTGAATTCTATCATTTACTTATTATGGTAGGTCTTCCCTTAACTCCTTTAACAGATTTTTAAGACAACAATTGCATTCTTACATATGGGTGAAATAAGATTTGGACTTCCTTAATACCATTTAATGGAATTGTAAGATGACATTGGATTCTTATATTACTGTTGGGTCGCCCTTTAGTTCTTAAATAGGTTTCATAAGTCAACATTGGGTTCTTTATTTTATTGTTAAATAAAACTTATCTTCTTTAATTATCCTCATATATGGATATGCAATATAGCATATAGTTTATCTTATCTAATTCTTAATTATGGTTTTGAACCTCTCATATTTTCTTGCAATGGAAATGTAAGGTAGTCTTGGAATCTTTCCATGTTGCTTGTTATGATTGAACCTCTTAGTTCTTTTAAAATGGATATTCAAGCAATATATTTATTATTAATTTCTATTTATGATTGATGTTTATTAGTTTTATAAATTGGATGCATAATGCAAGTAGCATTAAAATTTAATGCATTGCTGAGAAAGGTTGATCTTCTTGTGGTTTCTTCTAAATGAATATGAAATTTTAGCTTTTAAATTCCTTATATATTTTTAGAAGATTTCCTTAATGTGAAGATGCATACTTGAGATACATGAAACTAACATTGTACTTATGCTCTTTTGGTCTTGTCATTATTTATGTATTTCCCTTTTACTCATTTGCACTAGAATATTGCTTGAATATTGTTTAAGTAAAAGTAGATTATTCCATTGCAACATGAATACTTGATGATTAAGTATGGTTGATAAATCTAGTGGATTGAGGTTTATTTGGATTAATGGGATATAAATACTTCCTTGTTATTCAGAATAGTCACCAGTCCTAAGACCTTAAATGGTCAAAATCAATAGGACAAATCGTGGACTTGAGTGTTGCTTATGTGCCTTGGAGGTCCTAACCGTGCAAGATAGGTTGGGAGGGTAGTTCTTAATTATTCAGTGACATGGTTTATCATTTATTAGTATTTTGATTCAGTTGATTGTGATGTGTTGAATTGCATCGCTCTTTATGTTTATGTGTTGATTATGTGTCACTATTTTAATGCATTGATTGTGTCGTTGTTAAATTATGATGATGTGTTGAATATGCGCATCTATTAATTATGACGATGCATTAAATGGTGTTGTTATTTATGGTCTTGATGCATTTATTATGTGTACTTATTATTTATGACGATGTGTCTATGGTATTTCTATTATTATGTGGTGAATTTCCTAATGCCAAAAAAAAATATTTACCTCTTTTGTACATCACTTTGTTGTCGTAACGGAGGGTTCACTAAAAGCTTCAACTCAACTTATTTTGTGCTCTTGAGCTCAATTATTTTTCTCCGTATCTCTTTTTTGGGAGTGATAAAGAATACATATATACAAGATCTCATAAAATAATGTAGACAAATACCATGGTCTACCAAAAACCCATGGGCCCAAAACCATAATTGTAGAGTACATTCATTTGATTCATTCCATGAGTCAAAGTTGATGTAGGTAAATGTAACATTCCAAAAGTATGAAGTCATAAAAGGTATTATATTTTATTTGGTTTTCAAATACAACCCACTTAGTATTGTTGTTATTGTTTCCATCTCCTTCCATTGATCGATTCACAAAACACCTTTCATCACATTTGCATCATGCCATCCAAGGTTTCTATCTCCTTTCTACAAATCCAATCACAAAAAAACTTTCATCATGTTTGGATAAGGCCAACCAAGGTTTTTCAAAGATCCTACATATCCCTTAGAAAAATATTTATTAACGTATTCGTTGGATTGTCTTCTGTTTATTTTCTCCAACTGTAGCAACCCTTAATTTAACACTTGGCGAATCGAATGATATCTGAGATCAATGTTCTTTGTCTTAGAATGGAAGGAAATATTTTTGGCAAGATGGTTTTGACTTTGGCTATCACAATTTATTAGATAATTTTCTTGTTGCAAACCTGGTTCATCTAGAAAACTCCTCATCCAAATCATTTCTTGGCATGCATTCGTTTCTACAATATACTCAACCTCTATGGTAGAAAGAGCCACCAAATTTTGCAATCTAGATACCCATAAGACTGCATCCCTTGCAAAGGTATTGTTGGCAGCCAATTTGCATTTTTCTACTGTTCTTATAAGCTGCCTACACTAGTGTTTTTCAAACCTTGATTTTGATCGCAATCCTTGAATAAAATGACACTATTATTTCGTGCGTTTGCACACTTAACTTGGTTCTCGTTTTCACGACTGCAAGCGTGAAAACTTGGTTTTCGAAGTCACATTAAAATCATCACTGGATTGTTATGATCACCCTTGTCTCTATGTTCATTGCGTTTCCAATTTACTTATCGTTATACAGTTGACAAGACTCCAAGATCCTTATTCATTTGGCATTCTTTATTTGTTAATATGACTTTGTTTTACAAGACTGTGATGATATTCTTTTGATCGAATTTGTGATGCATTGGTGATTTGATTTCTCTAGTCTTTGATCGATCCCCTTGACACATTGGTTTCATGAAAATAATTGGCGTTGTGGTTATACCCTTCATATAAATCATATCACACAACACATATTTCATATGATCGAACCCTTGGTATTGATTTCGATTCATTGTTTGGTTTTAAAGCTATGATAAAAATATTGCTCGCGCAAATGTTTGGTCGACTTACCATAGGTTTCATTGATTATTGAATGGCATGGTTTTTAATATATGCATAGTGATTTGAAACGTTATATGCGCTGACGGTTTTACTATGGGATATGAATGTTTTGCATGGGATGAACTAGCTCCACCACCTTCACACGTTCTATCATTAATGTTTTCCCCCTATCCCGGTTCACCTTTGCTAGTTTTTGGTTAAGCCTGTGAACGTTCTACCCCAGTGTATGCTCTGTTCAAACCCTGGCCGGTTCATCTTGCTCACCATGTGCTCCTGTCTATGGCACCGGTGGTGTGCATAGAGCCAAATGGTAGTCAAGCTCTATTATTATTCGATAATGCCCGTAAGGATTTGGAAAACAGTGGTTGGCTGGCGTTTGTACAGAGGTTCAAGGGTTTCAACCTTTCGGTTGCAAAACAATTCGCCCTCACCTTTGATGGGTCTAGGGATAAAGTAGGTGACATACAACTCGAGATAAATGAGGAGTTCATAAGCTCTTCTACAGGACTGGCAGCTACAGGCCAACGATGGTTTAAAAACTCCAAAGTTGACGAGGTTCCATGGCCTTTGCTATTCGTATCGCGAAAGGTTGCATCATGTGATAAAGGTATGCCTGTTTCTACCCTCAAACCTAGGTGGCACGACCTTTTGGTAATCGTTAAATAGTTTGTGACCTGTGAAGGTTGGTATGGCTTGGTTTTTCTGTATCACCTCCGATTGTTGACGAATTTCATGGGCTATCCTTTGAACATGTCACATTACTTCTTGCGTAGTCTTTACAAGATGGCTAAGAGGTTCAAATGCGAGAAGGATGATAGCAGCTTGTTTCACCACAGCTTAATTAAACTCATCATCGTCCACCATTTGAACCTTAGTGGCGATAATTGACAAGCCTTTCTATCCAGAAATGGCTTTGTTAATCCGGAGTCTGTTCAAATCAAAAAGGTTGTGGTCAGTGAGACTATGGTCGGGCCACCCATGTCATTCCATATCATTTTACCCCCTGCCAAACCCTCAGATTTCCCTGACACCGACCTACCCGACATCTTAACCAACTCGTGTACAAAAGACAAGACTGAGGTCGTCAAGCAGCCAGTGAGTAAGAAAGTCAAGGGTAATCCTACTGTCAACAGTAAAGGGAATAAAAATACTCGATTGATATCGAGACTTGCCTGGAACAAACCTAAACAGAACATCGACCAAAATCCCATAGTCTTGATTGAGGACTCGGAATCTGATATCGAGCGTTTCCTAGCTGAAGAGTACCCCTATTCCCATGGCCTATGCTCTATGAAACCCTATGACTACGTATCTAATTTCCCCCCGTGCCTCAAAAATGATCCAAATTACCCGGGAATCAAGTTGCACACTGAAACCCTTAGTGGCTTAAACAAACCCTCGCCTGTGTTATCAAAGCCCGAGCAACCATCATGTATCCAATGTAACACTTGGCTAGAGCATTATTACATCGACGTTCCCCTATTGAAATCAAAGGTCAAAGCATTAGAGGAATGGGTGGCAATGCTGGCGAAGGAGAAGAATAGGTTACAAGCCAGTGAAAAGAAACAAAAAACCATCGATTCCATTGTCTTCAGGAACGTCGAAGTGGCAACGGCCTTTGTCAATTCCAAGCTATCATGACCGAGTTGTTGTCTGTTTGTCCAGGTATGAATTTCAATATGAATTTTGATTTGTAGGTTTGATTGAAGTTGTTTTCAATTAACTCTGTTCATTTTAATACCTTCGAAATGATTTTGTTATAGTTTGATCATCAAAAACGGTTATGTTGTTGATCTTGTACAGTAGATTCATTTCGCTAAAATTAAAAGTAGATATGATTTGGTTACGCGATTTTGTCGTGCCCAGCTTAGTATAAGCAATTGATTGGTTTTTTATTTTGTTTGGCTTATTTTTGAATCAATTATGTTCATCTAATTTAGGATAGTCGATTTGGTTCGATTTTGATTAGTTTTGTTTGTTCAAAGCAACCCTGTTGACTTCGATTTACCAGGAACGACTCTGTTTTGTATTGAATCAACATTCTCATTTGGGTTTTGGTTACTTTTGACCTATGCAAAAGATTTATTTGCTAAAAATCATGTGGTTGTGTTGATTTTTCATAACGATTTTGGCCAACGCCAAACTGTTTCGATCCGTTCCTGTCTTATTTGATTTGTAAAGGATTGTTGCGTGCCACGGTTAGCATGATCATTGGTATATGTTTGATACAATTCTATTAATTTGAAAAACGATCCAGTTGATTTCGTTGTGATTCGACAATGATTTTGTTAATGGATAAGGCGACATAAACGATTGCATAAATGATTTGTTCAACCGGTTACAGTTTGTGTCGATTGGAATTGGTTCATGGAAGTGATCTCATTGTTGTCCAATTATCTAAGCAATCCTGGTTACCCAAATTGGTGATAACAAATTGAACAGAGTACATTTATCTCTGTCACCTTTTGATTGGCCACGGTTTCTTTTGTTTTAATTTGCATACAAGTTATTGATTTGAATGATTCATTTGGTTTCTAATTAGCAATCAAATATTGGTTTAATAGTTTGAATATAATTTTTTAAGATTCGAATTGGTTTTAAAACGATTATGTGTGCAATCTAGACCAGCTACAGAATCGCAAGATTCTGTAGCTAGTCTTAAAAATTAGAGTTTTGTCAATTTTATCAATAAAATATCCTCTAATATCGTCTATTCTTGTCCTCTTTCAGCTGCATACGAATTACAATGATCAATTGGGCATGTTGTAGAAGTTTGGGGGATACTTTGGATATGGTTTTTGTTTTAGGTTGTTAGTTAGTCAGACTTGGGAGATTATCTCCATATTTTCTGTAAACTGTTTTGATAATTCCCACAGGGATGTTTTACCCTGTGGGAGGTCTTTAAATACTTGTTGTTCTTTGTAATGAGAACTATCATCATCACT
>ML866603.1:0-12190 GCA_009831015.1 Picea engelmannii
TAGAGAATTTCTTACAAGATCTGCTACTGAAATTAGAATTCAAATCCTCTGCTTTTTCTTTCTTCTCCCCTTTCGTATCTTCTTTTTCTTGTTGTTCCAAGTGATCGTCGAACTCTTCTTCTTCAAACTGATGGTGGTCTTCCTCTTCTTTGTGATCGTGACCGTGGCCATAACCGTGCTTCTGGATTAATGTCTTGGCTCTGTCTTTCACCCTCCGCAGTACCGATTTCTTATGGGGCGAAGGAACATCATCTTCATGCTCATCGTGGCGTTGATCATCGGCTACCTGTGTTTGCTTCGTATGAAACGCAGGCGCCGATGGCTTTGGCCATGCCTGTTGCGGTTGTTGCTGCTGCGACTCCTCACGTTCACCTACCGACATAACAATTAAATCAGATTAGATAAATCTCAATTGGCGCCAATTCTATTCATCAACAGCTAAATCGATCTGAAAGAAAACATGAAAACTCACACAAATCATGATATAAAGAAAGACATGAGATGCAAGATGCAGGAATAGACGGTACCGTGCTGGAGTTTCAGAGGGTCCGATGACTTTTCAGAAATTGTCCTCTCATCTTGAAACTGTGCCATCCCAAACCAATTCCTCGGATGTTTTCCCTCTCCAAATAACGCTCGCACAAATTATTTCGGAAGTAGCTTCCTTTGGTAAAAGGATCACATTTGGTTTGGTGTTTATATGGATGCATCTGAGACTCAATCAGATTCGAAATGCGATCATATCACATTGCATTCGTCCACAGAAGAGCGGACACACTCACACGTCCGGAAAAAGTTGTAAAACGAGTAAAAAACAGAGAGCCCTTAGATAAGGGGACACGTAGTAAGCACAACCCAACTCTCTTTCTTCGTAGGAATCTGATCTTGAAGCTAACTTAGGGCTTACTCAACCTCTTACATTTTAGAGGATGTTGACAGCAGACTGTTCACATGCAACATCAACAGTTTTGTATACTGCTTAACAGCATATCTCGTCAAATTATTCCTTTTGATGCACTGTGAACCGACTTCAATTTGGGATAAAGACATATGAAGCATGGATCTAAAGCCTACGAGCAGGCCAATTGAAGACGCCGTAGATCTGCTAAAATTGCTGCCAAATGAAAAGTCCACAACGTTTAGACACACGAGAGGGTTTGCTTTTTGGTGACGAGGTTGCAATAATAATGATGACACTGATAGCAGAAAGCTACATAAGAGATATCCTTTAGAGTTGAAAGAAATTTGAATGCCATGTGAAGGGACGTATGTCGGTATGTCACCCAATATATATTTTATTTAAAGTAGAATGTAATTAATTATATTTTATTATTTAAAAATTATTTTTATTTTATTTATAATATTGATTTTTTTTCAACTTTTCAAGTTATAATTTAGAGATAAATGTAAATAATTAACAGATTTTTTTAAGTAAGAAAATGAAAATGTAAAAATAATTTGAATTTTTTTTATATTAATATTATTAATTAAAATTATAAAACTAATAATAATGACAATGATAACAAAAAAGGATGACAATGATAACAGAAAGCTACAGACCAGATATCATTTAGGGTTAAAAGAAATTTGAATGACATGTGAAGGGAGGTATGTCGATATGTCACCCAATATTCATATTTTGTTTAAAATAGCGTGCAGTCAGTTATATCTTATCATCTTAAGGATTAATTAAAGGCTCTTTCCATCCATCATCAACTTTGAACTCCTTTTAACTCTTGATTGGTTATAATCATTCAATTTTCTACCCAGTCAATTTTTAAGTGTAATTAGAAATCATTCAACAATTTATTGCCTTTTTGAATTATTCATTATATATAAAAGATAATAAATATTATAATTTTTATTTAAACTATCATATTTTCAACAACATATCAATCATCCATACTTTAACATATTAATTTTCGGGAGAGTTTACATAAAAGTTAGATTAGATCCAGCTCAGTGTTGCTCCATACACTTACAAATAAATCCCTTGAAGTCACAATCAATATCTTAAAGTGAACTAGAAGGATATGCTACTAGAATTCCTCCAAAAAGACTAGAAGCCCTACTCCTTGTTTTCCAATTGAGTTTCATGATTCTATTCATTCAATTTTCTACATTCAAATTTTTACTTCTTTGTTGTCCAAGTTGATTCTATGCATCTTTACATAGTGCACTTTTTCATTGCACTTTTTCATTTTCTTCTTGATGTTTCTAGAATTATTATTTGTCAATACTACCTTTGATATTGAATTATAATAGATGAATGCTAAGGAAACATTCCTACATGGGGATCCAAAAAAACAAATATGTATGTTGCAAGCATAATGTTTTAAAGTGAAAAGAAAGAAGAACTTGCTTTAAAGGTTGAAGAAGTCCCTTTATGGCTTGAAGCAATCATCAAGGATATATGTTATCACACCATTTTTGTCTACTTTAGTAGATGATGGTTTTTTTACATAAAACATCATTGATGGTTGGATATTGATACAATGAAGTCAATGAAGCGTCATGTTACAAGAAATGGTTGAGTTATCTATGGAGAATCAAGTTCAAACCATGCAATTGACTAAAATTATGACTATAACATAACACTTTATTTAAATAGGTTGCATAGTTTGCACAATTAATCCTTCAATACTCACACAATATTCCTATATGTCACAAACACTACAAATAACATGATCTAATAATTTTCATGCACACTCAAATATTGTAAAAGGCCCAAAAGCCTATGCTTTATCTAGTTGTGATAAAGTACTAGAGTTAAATACAATTGAATTTCCTAACTTTTTTCCACACAAAAAATTGCTCTTTATATTCATAAGGATATAAATGTTTACATTCTTCAACGTTTTTTAAAGCAGGGCTTATCAATAAGAATCCACCTAGATTGAATCCCTCTCCATTACCAATATCTACCAGCAGCTATCCAAAAAGAGTATCTCCAGTTACATAATACAACTCAAAAAAGAAATTGTCTTTTTCTGCATCTGCATCCATGACATTATAGCGTCAAAGAGGGGCCCTCATTGCCGTCCTCCCATTGGGTGTAAGCAATTCGACCAGGGAGCATTGTAAGCGCCTATTTTGACATGGTGTCCGCTTCCCTGTTATCTTCTATGTAAATGTCGTCAAATGTGAAATTCCTAAAATGTATGGTGGTTTCAATTGTTCTTTCTTTCTAATTCTCCAATGCAACCGCTTGGATATCTGCCTTCCTATTGAGCCACTTAACTACGATTTTGGAGTCCCCAAGAACCAACATTTCATTAATGCCCAATCTACGAACCAAGATGAGTGTTGCCCACACCCCATGAGTTATGCCTTTGACACAATGAGGGTCCACTGATAAATGGTATGTTTGTTTAAGAGTATTTTCCCCCAACCCCACTCACTCTGCCACTTTGTTGCGTAGCTCCATCAAACCACGCAATAACACTACCTGACGATAGCTTTACTTTGGTGATGCCTGCTAGTGGATCTTTTACCCGATTTCCAAACGAATCAACGATTGCAATAGATTTGTAGACCACTCGTTGGATCGATGGGCACCCTTCTTCAAATATTGCGTTGTTCCATTCAGTCCAAATATTCCAACCGAGGAGGGCTGGCAACGAGTGGTATGAACTGTTTGATTTTTGCCAATTACTGAAGCATAAACTCACTGTTGCGCCTGTCCACCCGCCTAGAATCTTTAGACTGTATAAGACTTGTTTCCAGAACACACAGGTGAACGAGCACTTCATAAACAGTTGTGAAACCGATTCGTTGTCACTTTTGCATATTACACATTGACTTGGTCCCGCCCAACCTCAGACCTGAAGGTTTTCCCAAACGAGAATATTGTTTTCTACCAATAACCAGATGAATAACTTGATCTTTATGGGACATTCCCATTTCCAAACCTTTTTCCGCCACGCCTCATCTTTTTTAAACCAAATATTTGCAACGATTGCATTATAGACATTTTTTACTGTAATCATTCTCGTGTTATTCCCTCCAGTCCACATGAGGACATCTGACCGCTCATGTAGGTGTATGCTCCAGTCTATCAATCTCTGTCTGAACAAATCCCACGGAAACAACTTTACTTTCCATGCATGGCATTCTCCAAAGAAAACCTAAAAATATAGATATTTCTTAATATTTCTAGGAGTTCAACGAATGTAAGGATATGTCTCACAAGTGTAATCAGGTATTCGGTCATTTTCTAGTTCTAGATTCATTACATCTCATCAGTATCAACATCGATTGTTTTTTTTTTCCACCAAGGAGAAAGCCTTGTCCAATCATTGCTCTAAATTAGAGAAAAATCCTCAAAGAGGACATGACCCCCCTGAAGAGGAAGCTTTAATGTTGTCTTCATGGATAATCCTAGGTGACATTATTCTTTGTTTTTGAAAATTTATTCCCCGCTCTTCATTAATATAATTTTTTGGGTTCTCTTTACCTGAATCAAAATATGCTTTGTATTGGCTATTTCATCTTTGCATTGGTTTGAGTTATAAATTATTAATAGCTTGATAAGTTTGGTAGTGTTGTGTGTTATCATTGTAACGTACTGAGCCTCCAAGCCGAGTCACACTACTGTTAAAAAAAATAAAATTATAATTCTGATACCAAATTTAAATGCAGAAAAATACATAGCATGGCAAATAATCTCATGAAATTGTACATATTAATTAAAAACGTAAATGTAATTAATTTAAACGTGCACAACAACAACTAAACGCATACATCAACATTCAATCACATAAAAACATAGGTTCGAATGCAACATTTATCCACAACAATAAACTTAGCATTCAACATAATTAAACACACTAGTTCTGAAAAATTATCTTACCAAATATGCAACCCGTTGTAGAGGATGAATGTTCCACCCAACCATAGATTTGTTGCTCCAAATCGCAACAACAAATCATCCCCGAGTTGGGGCTACGAATTCATAAGAAACGACAGTTCCTAGGACTAGTTATTGTGTTGGAACATCAAGCATTGAAGGTTCATTGCACATCTCTTGGGTTCAGTCGGTCAAGAGGTTGACCAACATTTGGATACAGTCGGTTGGGAAATCAACCAGCACAATACACCATTTAGTCGAGTAGTCAACGTGCCTGTTGTTCAGACAGTTGGCCAACAGTGAAAGATAATCAGACTATGGATATACCAACCCAACAATCGACTATGAGTTGGGCATGTAGGAGGTCGGGTCAAGCATCCTTGTCGAGCCAACTTGATCGTGCATATTTGGTGGAGTCAACTCTAACAATCAATGGTTACATGTGGACAAGATCTTCTAGATTCTATGGAGGAAGGTTAGATATTGAGGCTGTAAAAAGCAGACCCCTTGGGTCACTTTCATAATGAATATTGTGCAATAGATCATGCGTATCAAGATGTGCAACATGCATTATGATGTTCTAATCACAAATCACCCTTCTTAAGTGTTGTAACGGTGTCGTTAGACAGCACCCTTTATCTTCGATTTTTTTTGTTCCTCTTCAATTATCTACAATGTTGTGTTTTTTACTTCATGGTGTGTTCCACCCTATTCTCCAACATGGTATTAGATTTGATGGTTTAAAACCTCAACCTATTATTTGCAAACCTTGTTCAGTCAGATTTGTTGTGTGATTGACTCTGGGTTGGTGGTTTGTTGATTGTAACTTATTGAAATGAACCAATTTCTATCTAGATATCAAAGATGACTTTGAAGATTGATCTGATTGTTATGAACAGATCGAATTATTGGGTACTAGATATGGAAACCCTACTAAAGAGAAAAGGACTATGGCAGTATACGAAGGTTGTGATTCCAAATCCAACAAATGATCAGACAAAGTTCATTGTTGATGTCAAGAAGGATGAGGATGTAGGGGTCATCCCGACCTACATCTCACGTGAGATTCAATTTCACCTCAGTGGAATCAACTTGCTTCATCAAGTTTGGAAGAAGTTGAAGTCGTTGTTCAAATGAGTTGACTAAATCCACATCATGTAGTTGGAGAAATATTTGATCTCTCTCGATCCTCATTCCTTTGACATAATGGAGGACTATTTGGTGCGTGTCAAGGAACTCCAGTTGAAATTGGGGGAGTGTGGAAAGAACTATCAGAAGAAGGATGGACAACTAATCGAGATGGTCCTAATGAACTTGAGAACACCATTTTATGTGTTCATGTCGACTTTACGCACCAACTAGAAACCACACAAGGAAGATGGTAAAGATTACACCTTCAAATATTTTTGTGGTCTTTTCATTACTGATCAACATAGACTGCTTGAAGAAAGAAATCTTGGTAGTAAACACCAGGCCCACTTGCTTAAAGGAAAGGGCAAGATGGATCCCAGGAATAGAGTTTATTTTGATACTTCTACATAGAAACTTGCATACCATGAATAGAAACCATAGAGAAAAACACAACAAAGTCAAAAGAATAAGACATGTCAGTACTATGGAAAGACAAGACATGTGGAGAAATTATGCTACAAGAAGAGAGATGATTTAGAGGAGAAAGTTAAACACCTTAAAGGCGACATGTTTGTTGTACACCGACCCATTGATAATTTCACCTTCCAAGTTGGAAACTCTCAGGCCTTGTTGTCTCAATTTGCGTAGAATGAATGGGTAGTTGACTCTGGGTGTACTCATCACATTGCTATGGATGCCTCCTTATTCACGTGGTTGGATGAAGCTAAGGAGAGGAAAATCTATGTTTCTAATGATTTTTCTATGAATATTGTTGGTGAAGGTGATGTTGCTTATCGACATGGGAAGATTATCGAAGTCTATCGTGTGCCAAAAGTCAAGAATTAATTTAAGCTATTAATTAAATGGTTATGTGTTACAAGTGTTAGGTGTGATTAGGGTTAGGTGTGATAGGTTATGGGTCAATGACTAAATAGAATTAAGAATTATCTATTAAGTCTCATAAGCATCCAAAGTTTGAGGGCATGATAAAGGATAAATAGAATTAAGAATTAGGGATTAAGTATTATAACACCCTGTTTCCCCCAGTTTGTAAAAATATAACTGGACTGGCCAAGAACTATGGCAAACTCATAAATGTGAATATGTGATGTCAATGGACCTTGAGGAAAAGGTCAATGAATGTGAATAACATTATGAATTTTATTGCAGGACTGCTGAGAGGGGATGTGCAGAAAAAGAGACCACGATGGCGGTGGAAGTCACCTGGAAAGGTGGCGTTAACTTCCACTGAGAATTAATACCATATTTGGACTCCACTGGCCCAGAGAACCAAAAGCGGCTCGCTGGCCTTGAATTAAATGACTCGCAGGCTGGCAGGCGGATGGATTAATGAGGGATGGGGAGGTGAACCACCTATCCGTAGAGTCGTCGGGCCTGACCAGCGTGAGGGTAATCGTGCTGCACACAACCTCGTAAGAGAGTAAGGCGTGGGGTAGAAGCGATTAGGGGAGACGCGAGGGGAGAACTCGGGCATTACGCAGAGTGAGTGATAGCAGAGAGGAAGGATTGCAACCTTCGGTCCTGGTCACTGGCAAACGGGGACGCAGTCTCACAACATCGTGGTCTCAATTCGAGGGTGGCTAGTGGTAAATCCGCTGGGAGTCGCTAAGCCTACGGTTGGGTGGAAACGAGCACCCCTCTCAGCAGTTGCACTCACTTCTGGTGTTATTTCTGATAAGTGTTTTACATATTGCATCTTGAATTTCATATGCTGATATATATGCTCATGAACTGTGAAATTGTGAATGATTACAGTATAAGAATGTTTGTGCAGTGTTTTGATAAGAAATGGTAGATATATGCTTATAACAGAGAAAGCCACGCATGGCTTATGTTGATAAATGAACTTAATTATGCATAAGTTGAACCAAGACAGACTTCCAGTCCGTTCTTGGGAATTTGTTTCCCCTTATCGGTCTCCAGGAGTGCCCTAGAATGGATCTCTCCACAGAGATTCCCTCCTTGGAAAGGTTTACCAAGAACTTGGAAAAAGAACTTGAATGTGCAAGTCTTGACAACCCTGTACGAGGAGGAATGACCCTCTTAAAATCCCGAAGTAGCGGTGTAGGGATAAGTATCGATCGACGGACGAGATTCTGTCGGAAGACCCATGGTCATTCACAACCGTTAGATTGACGAAAGAAACAAGGGCATTACATACCTTGCCCCTTTTCCTCTATCTTCGTAAATAGCGGGGAAATTGGGATCGTAGACCCCCAAGGCCCATGAGAACTTCTGGAACATTGATTTTTCCACATCCATGAAGTAGTGGGAGAATGTGCGACGTGAGACAGATCTGAGCCGTTAGATCTTAGCTAGAAAAACCCGACAGTCGTTGGATATGTTAAGAGATGCATGAGGGTTAAGCCCTCGTGAACAAGAGGTTGAAAATCCCGACGAGAGGTGTGGCCATCGGGATATCGACATTCGTGAAATTGGGAGTCACGATGACACGAGGTCAGGAATTTTCATAGTGAAATCCCCGGAATCAATATCAGAACCGTCCATCTTAGGAGGACACGTGGCGACAATCGGAGCATTCGGGAAAAGTCCCGAAAGGAAAGTCATCCGTCGGGAAATCGGGAATCTCGTGGACAAGAAGTCCATATACTTCGTAATTGCGAAGTCCGGAGCCCGAACAAAGTGAAAAGCGCCCATTGTAGGGCCAGCTATCCTTATATCGGCATATCAGGATTCAGCGGATCGCGAATCCTGAGGACGAGTACATTTCGACATTGGAAACCCTGAAATCACGAGAAGCTATCAGTACCGTCCATCTTAGGAGGACAGGTGGTAGAGATCCAGGGATCTTGCGAACTCGAAGGTTCGCAAGGTAAGAGCCCAAAGGTTGGGTGCTCCAAGTCGCGAGTAGCGAAGTGTCGAGAGCCGAGCTGAGAGAACATATGGAAAAACTTCAAGGTGGGGCCCGCGTGATTGACGGGTGGACGTGCATCGCCTAGAGAAGGGATTCAATGCCCCATTGACTTCTCGTGTCTCGGGAATTCGCGGGAGAAGGGCATGAGAGCTCAACCCTTGGACTTACGAAGTCGCGAGTTGCGAGCAGTGCAAAGGGAAGGTCAACCTTCACTGACCTTCAAGTCTCGGAGGATCGCATAAGGGAGGAACGAGAGTTCAACCGTCGAACTCGCGAAGCGACAAACAACGAGAGGAGCTAGAGTTTAGCCTAGCCGGTGGTCATGCATAAAGGACACTGACAGAAGGAAGTTATACCCATTGCGTGATCTCGAGTAACGGTGATTTGTGAAGAAAATTCGAGGGTCTTCGAGTCACGACTCACGAGGTCGCGAGTTTTGAAAGGCGCCTGCATTTAGGCACGTATGTGGTCCTATCGAACCAGGGATTAAATAAAGGGAGCTAGTGCTTTGTCATTAAGCGGCGGGTAGATCTGGACGGCCAAAATCTGTGCGCCCAGATCTACGGCCAGGGTTTCATTGCGAAGCCCCCTCGCCATTCTACCTTCAAGATTGGACTCCATTGTACCGCTGAGTCGCGAAACAAGAAAAGGCGCCTGGTTCATTTGGCCTGTGGTCCTAACCCACGATCACAGAGAGGTGAACAGGGAAGAACTAGCCTGCACTAGACCCCCATGGGACTTCAGGGATTCTGTAATAAAAACGAAAATTTTATTACGTGGTAGTGGGTATGTGACAAAGTGGTATCATAGCATGGTTGCAACACTCGGCCTAATTGGGCTCATGCACAAGTTGTGCATAAGCTCCGTTCGAAGTACTCCTACGAAGAGTAACCCCGAACTTAACTCTCTTGTCCAGGATTAAAACTTGGGAACGAGAACCCGACTGTGTATACATGTGAAAGAGTTATAAATTATGCGCAGATTATAAAATGTATTTGACTCTTGAATAATAACCAGCGTTTGTCTTTTTCACTCAAGCGGACGATCAGCCGCGGGAATTTACAGACGCAGAGAATGGTGACTCACCAAGAGATGGGAGAAGGCTCCCACAATAAAGACGAAGAGTCTGACGAAAGAAGAGAAATAGGAACCCCTCCAGATCTAGCTGAGACTGTGAGGAGTCTCATGGTTGAATTGCAAAGCTGCAAGGCTGACAATGAAAGGATGATGAAAGAGCAAGAAAAGAAAACTGAAATTAATGCAGTTTTACTGTAGAGCTTATCTGACCTACAACGACAAATGCAGCATGAACCTGAGATGCAGAAACATGGTCGTATCAATGGCCATACTGAGAGGAGCACCTCAAGAAAGGTCCACCCCAGAGGTAAAAGACCAGTGCCGGACGATTCCACTTAGAAGGAAGCTGGCGATTCAGAAGGCTCTTCTAGTAGCAGGACCAGTTCCTATTCTCGAAGAAAACAAAAGAAGAAAAAGACTTCCAAGGGTCATAAATTTGAGGAATTCAAAAAGGCCAAACCTCCCTCCTTCGACGGTGAGATAAAGAAGGGAGAGGAAGCCGAGGCCTGACTACTTGGACTGAAGAAATATTTCAGAGTCCATGATTTTTCAGAGAATTTAAAGGCCCAAGTGGCCACTTTCAATCTGAACGGAAAATCTTCCATCTGGTGGGAAGATCTTAAGAACATGAAAGGGGTCCGCGAGGAGGACCTGTTTTGGAAACGGTTTGAGAAGTACTTCCGGAAGAAGTATTTGTCGGAAAGATATTTCGACGAGAAGGCTAAAGATTTTTATGAACTAAAACTGGGGCAACTCACTATAGAAGAATATGTCAACAAATTCCTCGACTTATTGAGATATGTACCCTACATCAAAGCAGAGAAGGTGAAGGCGCAACGCTTCATCAGTGGGCTACCTAAGGAATACCGGAACCGAATCGAATTCGACGAGCCAAAGACCTTAGAAGACACTATTCAAAAAGAAACATATTGTCATGAACAATATGGACATCGGGCAGAGTCTTATGGAGACTGGAAACAGAAGAGTGGTTCGAGATTTCAGAGAAAGGGGATTAAATCCTCAGGATTTAAAAACTACAAGAAGAACCCCAGAATGAACTATCCATCCCGGAGTGTACTCCAACAGAACTTTCCCTTGGTGGACGGAAACAAAACTTCTAGACCTATACCAGTGAAAACTAACAACCCAGAGAAAGAACCTCTGAAATGATGGGGTTGCGAAGAAGAGCATCTCCTGAGTGACTGTCCACACCGACAATAGAACAGTCAGAAAGTTTATAACATGTTGGAAGCTACCACAGTCAATGATGTGGCAAGGAGTGTGCCATAGATTTATGCAGCCTTGGATAATAACCAAGCTGACCACCAAGCTTCAGTGGTAGAAATAGAAGGTATCATTTTCAACCATCTAATGTTTGTTTTGATTGACCCTGGTTCAAATTTGAGTTATATAGCCCCTAGAGCTGTTGATAAGTGTAAGCTACAACCACAGAAGCAAACCAAGCCATGGTTGGTATAGTTAGCCACTGGCACCAAAAGAAAGGTAGTAGAGGTCATACTAGCCTGCCAGTTAATGTTGGATGAATTCCCCACCCAAGCAACCCTTAACGTATTACCCCTGGGATCATACGACCTGTTGATTGGTATGGAATGGTTGTCCGCCCATAAAGCCAAATTGGACTGTTACCATAAAACCTTAGAATGTGTGAGCAAAGAAGGAAAAAGGATAACCCTTCAAGGGATCCGAAAACCGGTCTCGGTGAGACAAATATCATCCCTGCAAATGAGAAAGTATTGTCGAAAGGGATGTCCCCTATATGCAATACAGGTGTTGAAAACAATCAAAGGTGCTAAACCAAGCCTTTATGATCACCCTATCCTGAGAGAATACAGAGATGTGTTTCCGGAAGAGGTACCGAGTCTACCTCTGAGAAGAGACATTGACTTCTCGATAGAGCTCACACCAGGAGCGGTGCCGGTGTCTAGGACACCCTACCGAATGAGCACACCTGAGTTAGTGGAACTCAAATTGCAATTGAAAGAAATGATGGATAAGGGTTATATTCGACTCAGCATGTCCCCATGGGGAGCACTAGTCCTGTTTGTAAAGAAGAAGGATGGCACCCTCAGACTGTGTATAGATTATAGACAACTCAACAAAGTAACCATAAAGAACAAGTACCCCTTGCCCAGGATCGATGATCTATTCGATCAATTGGGGGGTGCGTCTATTTTCTCAAAGATTGACTTGAGGTCGGGATACCATCAAGTCCGAAT
>ML866611.1:10481-21490 GCA_009831015.1 Picea engelmannii
TATATATATATATATATGAATTTGTCTGTTCCACCAAACTTAACATTGGTTCTAGATAATCCGTTGGTGCCAGATTTGGTGGGGTCCCGCTGGATTTGGTGGATCCGCCAAATATTTTAATATACATTTTTTTGAATTTTTGTTCATGGGCTATTATTGGACATTTTTCCACTGCCACGTGGTAGCCCATGACTAGGCCATGTGGCAGCCAACCATTGGGGCACATAAACCATTATACAATCACCCTGCGACGTCAGCATACCGTCTTCCAACTCAGCTTGCCACGCCAGCCACCACGTCACTGTACGAACTACAACGTGGCGCAATTTTACTAGTCTACGAAATAAATCAGAAATGCCAAATATGAGTGACACGTGGTAACCTCTGGTACTACCATGTCACCATGCTAATGTCAACATGACATGTGTCACCTCCCGTGCATGCCACGTATGCTATATGTATGATGAAGTCATCCATATTGATGCTGACGTCAACAATACATATGTTGACTCATCCCCCTGTTGACTGGGCTAGGTTGACCAAACTTTGAACGTGAATATATTTTGTGTGTAACTTCATTTGACGAGTTGTTTACGCCATTGGAAAGCTTGCAACGCGCTCTTAGTGATGATGTAATTTTCAATGAGTTTTGAGAACTTGAATTTTTCTCTTTCTCTATCTATTGAGGCCATTCTGAGAGTCCTGAGTTGCTTTTGTGAGTTCTGAGCTATCCTTAGGCTTCTCTAGATCCTTTTTGGATCACGCCTTCCCAATGAGAGCTTTTTGGACCACCAAAATCTTTCATCAATCAACAGATAAGTGAGGGAAGAGTTCCCTCACATTTTCCTTCTCAATCCACTCTGCCTTGCTTGGATGTGTGCCCTTTAAGCCTACTCGAAGATAATCAACATCACCCTTGTGTGAAGTCCTCATCCTTTTGTCCAAGATGATATCTTCCTTTAACTCATCCAAGTACTCAGGAGCAAACTCATCAACTAAAGGTATTAAAACTTCCTCATCTTGATCCATGATCACGTGAGGCTCAAAAATTTTCAAGTTCTCTACATTTACAACAGATTAAATCTTCATATAAGGTGGAAGATCCAGACGAAAAGCATTGGTACCACTTTTCTCCAAAATAGTGAAGGGTCCATAACGAATGGGCTTGATTTTCTTGCCCCCACCTTTCAATCTCTCCTTATTGATGTGAAGCCATACCTCGTCTCCAACTTGGAACTGATGATCAACCCTGTGTTTGTCATGTTGAGCTTTATACTGTGCTTGATTTTTCTCCAACGGTTCCCTGAACACTTGTTGTACTTACTGGATCCTTTGGATGAACTTGTGGGCTCCGTATTCATTTCTTTATTCACTTGAATTGACATCTCTCCCATACATCAAGTCCAAAGGAAATTTAGGTAGGTACCCAAAACATGTCTCAAAACGAGAACATTGAGTGGAGGAATGTAAGGCTCGGTTGTAAGCATGTTGTACATAAGGTATCTGTTCATCCCATAAATTGGGATGCTTGTTGTAGTAGCCTCGAAGAAAAAGTACCACTGTTCGGTTTACAACCTCTGTTTGTCCGTCGATCTGTGGATGGAAAGAAATGCTCCTCATCAATTTGTTGTCCATCATTCTCCACAAGCTTGTCCAAAAATCCCCAAGGAATCGAGTATCTTGATTCGAGATAATGGATGTGGGTAACCCAAAGTGAACCCAAACATACTGAAAGAAGATATTAGCAGTCTGCTCAACAATGATCTGCTTTTTACATGGCATTAAGATACACATTTTGTTGAACCTATCCACTACAACACACAAATATTTATGACCCCCTTTCGACATTGGTAAACCCCCTACAAAATCCATGGAGATAATTTCCCATGGATGGGATGGAACAAGTAGTGGTGAGTATAGCCCCAGTTTTCTATTAGTGAGCTTACAAGTAGAACACGTCACACACCCCTTTACATATTTAGTTACAATTGCTTTCATTTGAGGCCAGTAAAAAAACCACTGTAAATGAGCCATAGTTTTTCCTACCCAAAAATGCCTAGACACAAGAGAAGTGTGAGCTTATTGTATTACATGGACTTGTTCACTTGTAGGAATACATAGCTTTCCAAGATGGTAGAGTAGTTTTCCCTGCAGACAATAGTTCTCTACCTGTGCACCATGGGTTAGCTTCTCATATACTTCTTTAAAATCTTCATCAATGACATATTGTTCCATATAGATATCATGAGATAAAGAAGTATTCTTCAAAATAATAGAAGCAACAATAGGATGTCTAGAAAGCATATCAACTACCTTGTTACTTGTACCCTTTTGTACTCGATTAAGAAATGAAATTGTTGTAGGAAACCCATCCATCTGTAGTGTTGAGATTGTTTCATTTTGGTTTGTGCTTGGAGATACTGTAAGGGTTGGTGATCTGTACGTTTGATTGTTTCCTTCCCTAACAAGTAGTGTTTCCATTTCTTTACGCTTTGAACTAATGCATACAACTCTTTATCATATGTAGGATAGTTAACAACAACTTGGTTAAAAGTTTCAGAGTGGTAACATATAGGCTTACGATATTGCATCAATACTGCACCCATGGCATATCCACTGGCATATGTCTCGATCTCAAAGGGATGTTGAAGATTTAATAGTGCTAATACTAGTTCGGTACTGATCTTTTCCTTCAAAGCGTCAATTTTTTTTTGTTGCTTTCCTCCCCACTGAAAAGTGTTCTTCACACTAGTTAAGACATGCAAAGGATATGCTATAAAGAAGAAGTTTGAAATGAACCTCCTCTAATACTGGACTACACCTAATAAGCTCTGTATCTCGGTTACACTTTTGGGCTCATGCCAATTTATAATTACATCAATCTTGGAAGGATCAATTTTTAATTGTTCTCCTCCTACAATATGACCTAATTACACAAGTGCAGTCTTACCAAATTCACATTTGGACAATTTTACATACAACATTTTCCTTTGCAAATTATCCAATACTTGCTTTACATGCCTCACATGTTCATCTCAAGTCCCACTAAAAATAAGAATGTCGTCTAAATATACAATCACAAAATCATCTAGGAAAGGCCTGAATACATCATTCACCACACACATGAAAGTTTCCAGAGAATTATAGAGACCAAAATACATAACTAACCACTCAAACAATCCTTGTTTGGTTTTAAAGGCAGTCTTCCATGCATCCTGTTCTGCAACCCTGATCTGATGGTATCCATTACACAAATCCAACTTAGTGAAATAAACAACATTCTTTAATTGATCAAGTAAATCATCTATACGAAAAAGAGGGTATCGATTTTTCACCATGATTTTATTTAAGGCCCGATAATTGACACACATTTTCCATGTGCCATCTTTCTTTGGAACCATCACAATCAGAGAACCACAAGGATATGATCCCGGCCTGATGCCCCCTTGATCCAATAAACCATGTACTTGCTTCTTGATCTCTATCATCTCCAAAACTGACATCCTGTACATGCCCACGTTAGGAAGATGAGAATCTTGCTAAAGATGTATCTCATGTTGGATCTCCCTCTTAGGAGGTAATCCATATGGTTCCTAGAAAATATCATCATAATTATAAACAATATCAATTAATTATTTGTTATGAGAAGGATCACATCCTTGGAAAGCGTCGTATGTTCCAACATCTTTCTCCCTTACGGCCATGGGTACATATCTCTTATTAGTGTTTATGAGTCTCTTCATTTGACCCGCACTAACAAGTGTTGTGTTTACCCTCATGATGTGAGCTCTAACAATATATTCCACTCCCCCCTTAGTAAGGAGGTATTTGTTCTCATGACGAAAAAATACTACTTTCCTATCATAAAGATAAGGACTCCCCAACACTATGCCACATATATCAAGTGATACAACATCCAAATCCACTTCGTCAATAAACTTTGATGCAATAGAAAATATGACCCTACATTGTTTGGTGACATTAAGTTTTTCTTTATCACATACCCAACCAAGAGGATAAGGCTTTGGATGTGGTTTCGTTTCAAGACCCATATTTTTGACAAGTGCTTTAGATATCAAGTTTACTTGGAACCCATATCAAATAATGTATCTATCTTAGTGTGTTTAGATACAACTCTTATGTGAAATAATTCATTCCTCTTTCATTCACCATCATGAGATTTATTATTGGAATTTGAACTAGCATGAATGGAATCCTTACCTTGTACTCCAACCGTTGTGATCTTTCCTTCATCTCCTAAATCGAAACCAAGATCTTGTTGCACTGTAGCAACAATTTTTGTCTTCCCCTTTCCACCAAACTGTTTCAGTCTCTTCTCTGGATGCAGTTTCCAGAAGTGTTCATCATCATGACCACTTTTCTTGCAATGTGTGCAAGATGGATTTCCTCCTTCTCTTGTCACTGTGGCAATCTTCTTGTCCTTCATTTTAAAATTCTTAAATGGATTATGTGGAAAATTGGAAGGTTTTTCTGTGGGATCTTCTTGAACATGCTTTCCCATGTTCTCAAGGTGAGTGGCTTGCACACAAACTTCGTCAAGACTGGTGGGGTTAAATAATAGCAAAGTATGACGAATATAACTGTGAAGTGCGCCAATATACTTCATTAAAGTTTCATAAGAATCCAAAGGAATGTTTAATTCAAGAGCTTTCTCCCTAAATTCTTCTGTGAAACTTTGTACAGTTTGACCTTTACTTTGCCTTAAAGTTTGTCATTCCATCATTGCTTTATGTAAATAAACCAATGGATAAAATTGCTTCCTTATCATTGATTTAAATTACGACCATGAAGAAAGAAGATTACCACACTTACTTCTGTCCTAAAGTTTTATCTTCCACTATACAAGAGCGGTGCCTTCCAACCAAAGAGAATACAATTGCACTTTAACTTCCTCTTCATCAATATGTTGAACACGTCAATATACTTCAACCCGTCGGATCCAATTATCTAGCTTTTTAGGATTAACATATCCATTAAACATAGGTAAAACAAATTTTACATCAAGATTTAATAATGGTTTCTTAAAAGAGGCTTTATGGCTAGAATGATGAGAATGATGAGAATGCTGAGAGGAGGAAGAAATAGAACTTGATGGTGAAGATGGAGGCTCATGAGGGCTCCTCCAGCCCCTTGATTTACCGAAGAATAATCATTAGCATGTGCTTAATTTTTCTTCCCTTTCTTATTCATCCTCTTCTTGTAGTCTCCATACATTTGTTCTACCATTTCTGACATGCGATAACAAACCATATGGATTTTTTTCTCCTGTTCATCACACTTGTCCTCTTCTGCCATTTTCTTCCTTCGGGATGCATGACCAACTTAGGGATTGAAATTATTAAGAGTTCCTTCACCATGTTTATGCTTGGCCCTAGTAAGAATTCACACTCAACAATTCAAGTCAAAGATGACTGCTCTGATACCAACATGATCCGAGATCTTTTCATCAAGCGACTTATAAAGAATTGCATTAAATGAACATAAATTAAAGTGCACCATTAAAGAAAGAAACACTCAATAATGAAGAGACATAAGCATCAAATCTAAACACAAAAACTTCATAACAAAGTTCGTCCCTGGTGGACTATGTCTCCGGGTCCTGCTCTCAAATGAGTAGGTTTTTTTATTAACTCAGCAAAATAATTTGGCAAAATACGTAAGTATACCTCATTCTGAAATCAAGCTACAGAAGTTGTGCTCAGATCAGAAAACAAACAACACCACTGAATTCGTGGTGTCGAATTACCCAAAAATGTCTATCTCCACACTTCGATCTGACTTTGGCACTCTCAGGCCCAAGAGAAACTCTGTCTCGGTTTCTGTGCCTTGTAATCTGCAATAAATGTTGACGAATCTGTCTCGAAAATCATGTTGATCCATACCCTCACGCGGCCTCCCTTCAACACTGGGCAGATCCAATTTTTAAATAAAAAAATCGACGGTGTAAACAATGTAAGTTCGTTGGCCTAGTGGTTGCAGAGCATATGCTAAGGCATGTATAGAGGGGGAGGTCCCGGGGTCGAGTCCGCGGGCCTCCCCTTTTGGCTATTCATTGTAACAATATATATATATATATATTTGAATTTGTCTATTCTGCCAAACTTAGCATTGGTTCTAGATAATCCATTGGTGCCATATTTGGCGGGGTCCTGACGGATTTAGCGAACCCACCAAATATTTTAATATATATTTTTTTGAATTTTCGTTCATGGGCTATCATTGGGCATTTTCCCACTGTCACGTGGAAGCCCATGACTGGGCCACATGACAGCCAACCATTGGGCCCCGTCAACCACTGCATAATCACCTTGCCACATCAGTGTACAGTCTGCCAACTCAGCTTGCCACGTCACTGTACATACTGCCACGTGGCACAATTTTACTGGTCCACGAAATAACCTAGAAATGTCAAATATGAGTGACATGTGGTAGCCTGTGGTGCTGCCATGTCACCATGTTGACGTCAACATGACACATGTTTCCTCCTACGCATGCCACGTATGTTGTACGGATATTGACATCATCCATACTGATGCTGACATCAACAATATAGATGCCGACTCATCCTCCTGCTGACTGGGCTAGGTTGACCAAAATTTGACCATGAATATCTTTCAATCCGTAACTATGTTTGACGAGCCATTTGCACTGTTGGAAAGCTTGTGACACACTATTCACGATGATGTAATTTTCACTGAGTTTTGAGAACTTTGAATTTTTTCCCTTTATCTGTCTGTTGAGGCCATTCTGAGCGTCTTGAGTTGCTTCTGTGAGTTCTAAGATTTCCTTAGTATTCTATGGATCCTTTTTGGATCATTCATGATGAGATTTTCCCTGAGGGTTTGATCAATGATCCCTTGAAGCTTTTTCTGAGCATATATCTAAGAGGATAACAACAACATATCATGTAATATTGTTTCTTGTTTCAGCTAAGTAAATGTTTTGTCAGTGATTATTTTTAGGCTACCATATTATGGATTAGAAGTTTTAATGTCTTGTTCATTGTAGCATACAAGCAACTAATGTTTAGAAATTAAAGTAAATATTTTTTTTTAGCTAGTTATATTTTTTTCCCTTAAATTTTAACATGTTACACATATTATCTTAAAAATTACCTTCTACAATTTACACAGATATAGATTATCTTCTACATGTTACATATTTTTTTTTTATATTTAAATATTTTCATGTTCATTATATATAGCATCATAGTAAAAAATATAGTTGTTATAGATTTTTCAATATATGTCTTTGATGCTTTGAAGTTGTTATAAATGCTTAAATGCCTTCAAGTTGTTTTATAAATTATATTTCCATTTTATGTTTCTATAACTTATGAACTTTCATATTCATCAATTTTCAAAGGATATATATCGAGGCGAGATGTTGAGACAAGAGTCCCCAAAAATTCCCCGCAAACACTCTAGGCTATCCAATGAAGGAAGAAGAGGAACCCCTTCTTTGACTGAGACTCCAAGTGAACAACGACAATCTAGTCAGAGGAGGAGATTATCAAATGAATATGTGAATAGATCATCCCGAGAATGTGTTCAAAATAGTGCTATGGATGCGACTTTCTTAGATAGGTTGCACATTAATACTCCAACACCGAAGAATGTAGGGAATACATCACGGCAAGAAAATATGTTTGGTAATTTTTTTTTACCAAACATATTTTATTGTCGTGATGTATTCCCTACATTCTCTTGTGTTGGAGTATTAATGTGCAACCTATCTAAGAAAGTTTCATCGATAACACTATTTTGAGCATTATTTTGAGTGTATATATATGTTTTATATATGTCTTTTTTTAATTTTTTTTATGTTAAATTATGTTTTTGTTAAATGTTGTAATTACTTTCAAATGTGTATGTGTAGAGGATGAGTTTAATGTGAGGGAAGATAATGAAAGAGAGAGTGGGTATCATAAAGATTCCAATGTTCGTGAAGAGGGTGAAGGTGGATTCAGGAGGCGTTATCCATCAATAAAATATTACATGCCTACGTCCACCTATCTCTTAGATGTTGGTGATGAGCTTCCTTGGGAAGATATTCTAAAACAATGACCCTCGAACGATACTCATGTGTTAAAAACATGCTGAAAAATTATTTGAGGAGCTTGGATCTTTTTCGAGAGAGTAAACAAAGCTTGAATATTGTTTTGCATTCATTACAAAACTTTATGGATGCATATCAAAAGATGATGCCAATGACTGATAGTTTTATCGGTTTGTTGAGGAGATGAAAGTCGGAGGTGATGAGCCCTGATAAATGGGAAGTAGTAAAAAGTAGAGTTTCAAAAGAATATGCAATTTCTATGTTCAATTTCAAAGAGGGGCCAAAGCGAAAGATGTTGAAGGTGTAATATTTTAAGCACCCCAACATAGCATGACATCTTTATAATATATTTTTGGCAACATATGAGAAGTTGTCGTGGAATGATGAGGTTCCACATTACTTTGCTAGACACTTTTATGTAGATTTTTTCATGGACATGCACCCTGATTATACCATCTTACCATCCAATTATTATGTGGCTAGTAAATGACAGACATATGATCTGAAAGGGGCATATCAAAATACAACATTTCATAGGCCTCCACAACCTTTAGTATCTCGTCCAACATGGACATTTTCCTCACATTCAGAGTTGCAAGCTACATCAGATATTGGCAAGGAGACTAGGAATGCAATTGAGGAAAATTTGGAATCAATTTTTTATGGTGTTGATGTTGGTTTGAACCGTCAAAGAGCGGAAACCAATTCTCGAACCAATTTTGTTTACAAAATAGTTGAGGAGATAGATACCATGTCATTAGAATATCTTAAGGAGTATGCCAAAATTTTTCCGTAATGGTTGGAAGGTGTTAATTCAGAATAATGAACCAAACATCGGATTGGTATGTGTTATAGTTAGTGAATTTTTTATGCATTTGAGGATAGTTTTCTTGTAGTTCTATATCTAGATACATATAATTGTATCTTTAGAAATAATTGAGTTGTTATCGTCATTAATTGCAGTTTGGACACATGTTAAATGAATCTCCAGTAAATATGAGACTTGATTCCACAAGTTTAAATTTGGAAGGGTTGAATCATGTATATGTTTTCTAATATCCACATATGAGCACTTTAGTTGTCCAATCTCCAATCTTTTGAATAATCAACAACATGAAATTTATTTTTTTGTGTTAATGTGAACACATTGAATCCTAGATTTAGTTCTTAGTTGTGTTGTTCACAGATCCTTATTCCATCTCCTACTACTTGAGCAGGCTTGTCCCAATTCTCATTGGGAGAATTTGAAGAGGGTGGGAGTTCACATGTATCATTGCATGTTAAAAACAAATTTAGTTATATATGAAAATTGCAATGTCATTTAAATTATTAATTTAAAATAAAAATGTCTTAAACAATATATAATTTATTGAATCTTAGGGTATGGTGGGTATAATTTGTTGATATTTAGGTTGGCACATCACAGGTATTACATGTTTCAAAATTTAAAACTATAATTTAATGTGTTAAAATCATTTAAATTTATTTTTCAAATGTACAAATTTGAAATGTGTTATAGGGCAATGTGGAGAAGAGAGTGCCTGAGAGTGTGCTTGAACAAAATGTGGAGAAGAGAGTGCAGAAGATTGGGATTGAGGAGGATGCATCCATACTTGGGAATGATGCATCTATTCATGATGATTATTAAATGTATGTACATTGCACATTACTGAGTTTTAATTTGTTTTTATGTTGGACCTTTTATATATAAGTGTTCAAGCTTATTGTTGTTGAATATGATTATTTTTTTTACTTTTTTTTTTCAACTTTTGTTGGATCAAATTTTTAGTTTATCCTTTCCTATTCATAGAAGATTTACTCAAATAGTGTCTATATAATTTTTCAACTCTTTGATCAATTATTTTGAAATATATAGAACTCCTATATAAGCTTATCGTCCTCTAAAATAATACATTCGATTTTATTTATGTTTAGGTAATGATGCAGACCTAATGTTGAACTTGAGAATTTGATTATTTGAGAACAGACTCCATCCCACATCAGAAACGAGGAAGTTTCTAAGTTTTATTCGATTGCATTCCTTGCCTTCTTGTCCAAGAATGGTGTAATATGGAGATTTGTGTTTTTTTCATACAACGAAGAGAATTCCTTCTTGGGGTATTGTCAAACTCTTAAGTAATTGCTTACTAACCACAAAAACCAACATTTTTAGATTTACAAATAAGCTATGTGCGTGCATGATCTCACTTATGTTTAGATCATGACGAAGACATATTTCAAAGAGCATTTGATTATATGTAATATGAATACATCCCATGTAGAAATATGAAATATTTAAATGGTTTTTGAAGAATGACTTAATATATGTGTAGATTTGTGTTTTTTGCATGTACATGAAATATTATATGAGAACATCTATTCCACCGCAGAAAGATGAGATAAGTATTTTCTGAAAGAATGGTTTTTAATATGGAGACTTGTGAACTTTCATAGATATAAGTAATTTCTTGGAAGAATGACTTAATATGAAGATTTGTGAGCCCTTTGATTTGAAAGGGCATTTGAGGGCATTTGATTATATGAGAACATCTATTCCACTGTAGAAGAGGAGATAGGTATTTTACTGTAGAGTAAATAAGGTCACCTGTCATGAGAATTTCACATGAAGGATCTGAGACTTTATCCATGAAGGTTACCTGTCATGAGAATTTCACATGAAGTATTTTACTAGAAGAATGGATTAATATGGAGATTTGTGAACTTTTTGCATACACAACTGAATTTATTTTCAGGGTATTATCTAACTATGAACACTAAAATTGGTTACCAAGAACACAATTTTTCTCTTTAAAAATTTGCTAGATAAGATTTTACATTTTTTAGATCATGTATGCTTAATATGGAGAGTAACTATTTTGGAAGTTTTAGAACTTCGTGATGTAAGTTTGGTTTAAAAAAAATGCCAAAAA
>WSFP011432324.1:0-21490 GCA_009831015.1 Picea engelmannii
GTTTGGATGGCTCTTCTTTGTACATTAGCACTTAATCAAGTACATCCATGGATGATTATGAGTTGATTAAAATATAAACTTTACAACAAATATGAAATGTTAAGTAAGGAAAATGCAAACACTCACAAAATTTGCATTCAACCATATTGTTTCTTGCCTTGTCTTATGTTTTAAATGGATTCCATTTTGCTTATCTTTATACAACAACAAAACAATTGAAAATTAGTATTTCATGCGATAGTTAAAATTTTTGATTAAAAAAAAATCAATGATTACATATGTTTGATGCATAATAAAAAATCAACTAATATTTATATGAAAGTAAATATAGAAAAAATTTTAATTTGATATTTTTTGGACTAGTATATAGATATCATAGAAAAATATATTTAGCGATAATACTTTTTAAATGTGCTTAATAGCAACCCCTAAATAGAAAATAGATGTTATCAATAACACCCTTTTTTAATGAATTTAAAATTGCAACATTTCGATTGCCCAAAAGATGGATATTATTATAAAAAAAAATTGTGAGAAAAAATAAATAAAAATGAGAAAAAAAGGGGAAACCCAAACAACAAGAAAATATGTCTTTTAAAAATAAATTAAAAAACCTTTTAATTAAAAAAAAAATAACAATAAAGACAACAATTATTTGAAAAATAAAATAAAATTCCCTTTTAAGGAAAAAAAATATAAAATTCCCTTTTAAGGAAAAAAAATATGAAAACAAAACTTAAAAAAAAAGAAAAATGAAAATAGAAAACATGTATTTGAAACCAAAAAAATAATAATAACAATAATAGTAAATATTAAATACTTTTAAAAAAAAATCTGACTTTTTTCTTTTGTGGGGGTGATCCTTATAATCCCCCCCAACAAAAAAAAATGAATTCTTCTGGAGCGAGGTTTGGAATTGGAGTCAGGGGGTCGGGGAAACCCCACCCTCCACTTAATCATTTGAGTGACGGACTTGGAATTTAATTTAGGGGGTGGGGACACCCCCTCCTCCCCCCTTCGTCATGCCACTTGATCATTTGAATGGTGGATTTCCATTGTGCTCATCGCTATAATTTTTTCCCTTAATCTTCTATCAATAAAATCCTTACATAATAAAATATACATATTATGAAATATATTTTATAAACTATGTAAATAATTTTAGGATAAAACCATTTTCTCGTAAGGTAGTGCACTTTATATAGTAATACAATATACAATGATATGCATTCGTGACTAGTACATAGTGATGAACCAATGTGTATTTACAATACAATGCACGCCACTAAAACCAAAAATATTTAAAAAAACACTAACATGGCCAAGCAATGTGCTATACAATAATAAACACACTTGTGCATCATTACAGTGTAGTGCACATCACAAAACTTGATTTTTTTTTTGAATTGACAGGGCCTAATGATGCTTTATATGCTTTATATAGTAAACAATTCATTACTGCATGTTTACTATACAAATATACATCACATAACCCAAAATCAATGATAGGTTTGAGATCCAATGCAATGGGTGGTCCCAATCCATTAAAACATTATTTACATGAAAATAATCGTTGAGGCAAAAAAATACCTAGAACTTAAAAAACAATTCTCATTGTGAAAGTGTAAATACACTTAACTCTTTTTGTTAGGGTTTGCAACAATGGAATACAAAACCCATTTTATTATATATGAACAAGAGACCCTTTTGTTACTATAAAATGGAACATCAAAGTTCACGATAATCAAAATGTCAATGAATAATTGTTACAATTGTTGGTAACTTTTCATCATACCAATTGAGACAATATGTCCACATTAAACAAAATATATGATTTTCACATACAAACATTCCAAAATATACGACTTGAGACATTCAATTATATTGATCATCATTCATTGCTCGAACTTGTACCATTGCTTGAACTACATGCATGCCTCATTTATTCATCACTTGTAGGGGATATTGTACTTGGGTTATTTGAAACGTTTTGTGAGTTGACTTGATTTTGTTATTCCTTGTTATATTCCATCTACAAACATAAAGTGTATTGAGTATAGCTACATTTATAGTATAATATACCTAATTTCTTAAATTGAAAACTATACAATAACAACAAGTGATTCATAAACAATATTAATTCTTTCAAAGCTATTCCTCATGTCGTATGCCAGCATATCTTTTGTTGGTTTTGCTGCATACTTTATCAATTAAAGGTTTCTTGTTCTGCTAATTATACAATAGAGAAGTAAAACAATATAGCTATTTACTAATTATTCAATTAACCCCAGTCCAACATTTACTTAGAACCCATTCATAATCTAATGTTAATTAAATGTTTGGATGACTCTTATTTGTACATTAGATCCTAATGAAACACATCCATGGACAATTGCAAATTAACTAAAATATAAACATCACTAATAATATTAAATATTAAGGAAGAAAAATGCAATTACTTACAAAATTTGTGATCAACCCTTTCTGCCTTATTGTTTGGCCCTGTGTGATAAATGGGTTCCATTTTGTTTTGTTTTCTACAAAAACAAAATAATTGAATATTAGCATTTCATGTGATAACAAAACCCTATGATTACATATAAAAAATCAATGATTACATACTTTTGATACATGTTGTTGGAATAACTTCTCTGTGACTCAATTATTCTTATTTCTTTGACCATATCCTTGTACACATTTTTGGATATCTCCACCAACATATTTTGGATATATCTCGTTCATCATTTGAATTTTTTTCCCAATCTTCATGAAAAATGAAAAGTACAATAAAAATCTATTTATATTCATATGAAAGTAAATATAGTAGAAATATCAATTTGATATTTTTTGGACTAGTGTGTGTGCGTGCGTAAACATGTTTGGAAATAATACATTTTAAATGATTCTTTTTGTTATTATATGCTTTTGTTATTGCAAGTTTCCTAGATCCCATTTACCACTGCTCTAGAAATGTTTATTGTAGTTTAATTATAGTTTGATTCTTGGATTCATTGGACTTTCTTTTGTACTTTAAGTGAAAATAATGTCTATGTTTTTTCCACTATATCCCTTCTAGTTTTATAGAATCCCCCCCTCCTTTCATTAACTTTGAGCACCACTTTAGATGAACTAAGGACCAATTCATTATCATTTACATCCTTCATAATTTTCTCCTTTTTAGGAGGGATTTTTGTTCTCTTGTTGTCAATACTTGCACAACATTCAACATATACGAAATCAAATGTTTGAAACTTGTAAGTTCCTTTTTTACAAGGAAAAAAAATGTATTCCCATTCAAGAAGAAAAAAAATTACAATCATAAAGTGACCCAAGCACTGTCCAAAAAGGTCCTTTCAGAGGACACTAATAACTACCCAAAAAACCGAGCCATATATAATTATCACCTCCCAACCCACTAATAACTATCACCTCAATGAAGAGACATATATAACTATCACCTCCAAGTCCCCAACTGATATATTGCAAATAATTCAATCACTGGTATCTTCAAATACATCTAGAACTACCTTATAACCTATTACAAACTAGATCATAACAAACACCATTAAAATACATCTAGATTAGGCTTCCTTATAATAAAAAAATGACCATTATGGAATTTAGAAAGGATAAAGTGATTTTACATTAGATCTAGGCCTTCTTTGGAGAGTCTGTCAGCAACTTAATTCCGTTCTTTGTATATATGTGTGAACCTTATATATTGGAATGTTTTAGCAATAAGTTTTAGTTGCTATGCTATCACAAGTAATCCTATGTTCTAGATATGTACATATTCCCTCATCCAGTTAATAACCAACAAGGAGTCACCGAATACTTGGAGAGTTCTCATATCCTCGTCCAAGGAAAATTTAAACATATACAAAAGTGCCATTAATTCTCCAATGTTTTTTGTCCCACTACCAAGATTTTCTTTGAAAATAAAGTAATGAGATTTAGAAAGAAATAAAGTAAATCCAAGGCCAACAATCCTATTTTGACCTTGACAAGCACCATAAAAATGTCCCCAAGGAACACATTTATCCACTTGAAATTCACCGAACCCTTTGGTGATTTTTTTCTTGGGAATATCCTTGTAAAATGGAAGTAACCCAATGACCTGGGATGAGACTTTGAAGGTAAAAAGATGAATTTCATCAAACATAGAGGCATTCCTAGCAAGACAAATTCCACACAGAACTAGAAAAGACACTAGTCGTAGACAATCCAATTCCTTCCTTGAAAAAAACGATTGAAAGCAAGCTTCGATATTCATACCATTCCATAATAAGTCAAAACCAAGGAATCCTTCAACCTCTCTCCAAACTTTATAGGAGTAAGAACAATGCATAAATATATGGGAATTAGATTCTTCATGGAGTTTGCACAAGGGACACCTACTAGGACCAACCTTACATCTTCTTTGTAAAATATCCCAAGTTAGGACTCTCTTTAAGAGTGCTAACCACATGGGAAATTTTGATTTAAGTAGTGCCTTCACTTTCCACATAGTTTTCGAACACCACCAAACTACCACCTCACCCACTGAAAACATAGTTTGATACCTTATCTTCGTGGTATAGTAACCTCCTTGCTTATTAAAGCCCCAAATAAGTTCATTGAATTTTTCACAAAGTTTGATGTGAGCTCTATGTAGTTAAGCTAGAAAAATTTCCCAATGCCTTGCAAGATCACCATCTAGTCCTAGATCAGTTGAGCTCAACCAACCTTGTTTCCACATAGTTATTCCCATAGGCTTATTTATTGAACAAAGGGTCGTTCTCCCAATCTCTCTTAAATGCTAGACCAAGTCTCCTAGAAGGAATATATTCCTATTACAACCCATTATTGCATCTACCCTGATTCTCACTTGTGTTCCATCGCCCACCTGCTAGGATAGATGAGAGCCTATGATAGGAACAGACATAGACAAATCCTTCCATTCATTAGACACATTTTGAATTGATTTGTGCTCTTTCTTAATCCAATAGATCAAATAGTTAGGGGATATATACTTCTAAATTAAGATCATAATCCAAAGATTATCCTTTGTAAGTGCATTCCATAAAGATTTTGTAGCCAAAGAATGGTCAAAAAGATGACTGTGATTTAATCTCTATCCCCCAAATCCTGAAGACCATCCAACTTCTTCCATCTAACCCATTATGATCTTTTAAATTCAATACTAACTTTCCAAAGGAAATTATAATAGAACTTCTGAATTTTCTCTAGTACACCTTTTGGAATATGCACAAGGGTCTATCAATAAACAAGAATGCCCTCTAGAATTAACTTCATTAGGACCAATCTTCGCACTCTTGATAGCCACCGATTGCACCAGAGGGAAATTATTTTCTCAGTTTTAAAAAACCACCACCAATCCACCTTACTATAACAATTAGGATTTAGTGTAAATCTTAGGTACTTAATACCATCGTTTAAGTCTAGGTGATGATAAGGGAAATATCTTCTGAAATCGCCCCCCTATTCCTTAGTTAGGCTTGAAGTAAGAAAAACATGCTTATCATCATTCACATCCATACTTGTTTCCATACTATATAATTGAAGTAATTCATGGAACTGTTATCGCTCTCTACAAAATCCAAAGAGAAATAAAAGGACATCGTTCATAAAAATAAAATGAGACAATGATGCCCTCTGTATACTGACACTTGAATATACCTTACCCTCCTTGCCTCCATTATAGAACTACTTGGGCCTTTTTCCACCAAAAGAAAAAGATATGGTGAAAGAGGGCATATATGCCTTATTCCTCTAGAAGGCTTAAAAAATATGGAGGGATCACCATCTATCAATATTTCAAAGGAAGAAGTAGTTACATAGAACATTAGCCACCTAAAAACAGGTAGTGAGAACCCAATATGTAAAATCAATAATCGAAGATACAACCATATTACCTTGTCATATGCCTTTGATAAATCAACCTGATTAAAACTACTAGCATGCGTTAAATTTTTATAAAATGAAGACCCTCTTGTGGTGTACCAATGGCCTTGTGGAATTATCTTCCTTGTAGAAATCCAAACTGTTCAGACGAGATGTATTAAGAAAGAATTGGCTTCAACCTAGAGGCTATCACTTTTGAAATTATCTTGTATAGTCAATTCCATAACAAGATAGGTTAAAACCCATCAGAAGTCTCCATATAGTATTGTTTTGGAATCAAGGCTATTAAGGTTGCATTTAAACTACAATCCATCCTTCTATAAGTTATTACCTATTCCACCACTCTCAACAGATCCACACCCAACATATCAAAAAAATCTAATAAGAACTCCCCCGACCACCCATTAGGTCCATGCTTCCTATCCTTCTTAAAAGACTATAAGATAGAAAAAAAATCCTCCTTATTCATGAGACTGTATAAGTCCTCATTAAGATCCTCATTAATGATTCTAATGAAATAGGAGATGAATTTTATAATCTCAGTCAAATTCACCCTCTCAAGCTCCTTGTACAACCCTTCAAAATGTTTATCCCCAAGTTCCACCAAGACTTTAAAACCTTTGATCTTAGTACCATCTTGATATTGCATTTCCCAAATATTATTAACATTCCTTCAATGGTTAGCAAAGGAGTGAAATAAATTACTATTATTATCCCCCAACTTGATCCAAGTAGCCCTGCTCTTAATTCACCAGTCTGTCTCCTTGTTCAACAATAGTTTGGTCCTATTTGCCTCAAGTTGTTTCAATCTAGCTAATTTTTCGACTCTAGAACCATCACCAAGACCTGGTACCACCTCCTACACTTCTCTTTCCACTTCTACTAGATTGCGATATCAAGACTTATATCTTTCTCCTACCTAGGCTGACACCTCCTTCTTAATATTTTTAGAGCCAAAATAAATTATTCACTACAAGAGAGGTCCAAAGTGGAATCAAAGGGCTTCCAATTCTCCTTAACCATGTTGGTAAAAACGTCTTCCTTCAACCATCTTGGATTGAACTTGAATGGGTTTCCAGGTCTAATTTTGTCAAGTTCAAGCTCAAGGAATAGAGGAAAGTGATATGAGAACCCATTCAAATCAATCCAAGATATGTAACATGATACCATCTACAAAATTGAATCATGTACCACAAATATATCCAATCGTTCAAACACCACTTCCCTTCTAGACCTATTATTGATCCAGGTGGAACAAAGTTTAACTGAAGCAACATCTACTAGTCTACTAGCTTCAAATATACTAGAGAAAAATTATGCAAGATGATTGAAACTTGCACTACCCCCCCATACTTCTCTTCTGTTCAAGGTAAAGTTCAACCCCCCCCCCCCGCAATAAGGTTTTCAGAATTAAAGCATTGGAAATTGAGCACCCTATCCCAATATTGTTGTCTCTCATCATACGACCCATAAAAATTAAGCATTGTAAAGGAAAACCCCAAAATTTTGCTACAAAATTATGCATAGAAATCCAAGGAGAAGGAATAAGAGTTCATAAGAATAATGTTGTGATTCTACCCCATTATTAACCCCCCAAATAGACTATCTGAATCAACTACAAGAAACTTTTTGTTTCCTAAAACCTTCCTCAGTTCAGTCACCAAGAAATCACCCCTCCCCATAGTTTCCTGAATCAACACTATGTTTGCCTAATTAACCTCCATCAATCTCTTTAGGGCCAAAATTTCGGTTTGTCTCCCCAACCCATGAATATGAAATGAGAGGATATTCATGGAGAAACTGTGCAGAGGGCTCATCCTGCTTTAAGGGCCCCGATAATGAGTTTTTTGTAGCCTTGGTTAATTTTTGAGATGGCTTTCTCCTATGCCCTTTTAAGGGTTGAATTCTTCCCCATTGGAGAAGGTACCAATTCATTCAAGAGTCTAACCCCAACTCCTTTGAATAATAAGAAACAAGGGTTGTGGACCCCTTCCAAGGCCATAGCTGATAGTGACCTCCCCCTCTAAAGAGAGAGGAGGAGTCTGACACTAGTCCTATCCTGAAAGAATGACCAATGAAAGAGGGATTTGAATCCCTTGAGAGATCCACTTAAGTCCCAAGAAAGTGTATGGAAAAAGGAAGGGCAAGAGACTCAATATGAGTTGAGGGGGAAAAGGCCTTCTCACCATCCCTCTTACCTACTCCCATATGAAAATATAGAATTATCCCTTTATTCTTAGAATCTTCATTAACTTCAGAAAGAGACAATAAAACATAAGAATGATTTATCTTACATGGATTTCTGTCCCACACACGACCAAATCCATCCACCTTCGAGGGTCTTTGAACTAATATAGAAGGGGCATATACTCCAGCTGCTAATATCATGTCCTCACTGAACATATCTTGACTAAATCTAGGCCTCAAAACTTCTTTAAGAGGTATTGATATGTCTCCTATAAAAATGTGCCCAAGTTTTGTAGAGGTTGCCTCCGCTTGGCCCCCTTTCGTAAGACAAAAACATGTATTGGAATCAATGATGAGCTTCCTTTTTGACTATGAGGGAGATACATCCAAGGGAGCATCACCCCCCAAATTACTGGTAGCCCCATCCTTCTTCCTTCACACTTTTCTAACTAGAAGCTTCTCACAATCCTTATGCACATAAGCAAGCTCATGACACCATGCACACATGAATGTAATGTTTTGATAGTCAAGTACTTATGTATGCCTCTTCCCTTCCCAAACTAGATCAATGTATTCAAAAATTCCTTTGCTCACATCTATCTCCACTAGCACCCTTACTATAGAGTAAGACATAGACTTCATAAAATTGTCATCCACTAGAACTGTTATCCCCAACAAATCTCCAATAGCATGAATCACTGGCTTGGACTAGAACTCCATCGACAAATTAGGAGTTTTAACCCATAGTATTACTACTGAAATCATTCTTAGAGTCAAATAATGGAGTCCATGGCTTCAAGGAGAGTAAGGAATTTTCATGAAACCATGACCCTTTTATAATAGTATTAACATCTTCTACAGAGAGAAATATGAAACCTAACCAACCTTTGGATAATAAGTGATAAGTTGACCCATAACCAAGAACCGCATACCCATAACCAAGAACTCCAAGAATAATTTCTGGAGTTGCTCCATGTTGGTCCTTTTGTTGAGAAATTTACCCACTAGGGTTTTACCCAACAATTCCAGAATTTGATCCACTAGTAGACCTTCACCAATAACTAGAGACATCCCTCCACCATGACTTTTCACCACTTTTCGCTTCCTTTTCTCTACACCCAATCCATGGATAGAAAGGATGCCACCTTGTTGAAGACCCTAGTCAAGAAAATGTCTGATAAAACCTACTCCTCCCAATTCCTATACAAAATTGTAAACCTTTGGTACTAGGTTGTAAAAATCTCCCCACTCCTTTGCACATGTACCAAAACGCTCTGTTCAGACTCACTCCGATGAATTTTGAGGGTTATTGTTTCCAATGGCTACCTTGACTTCGTCGTGATTTGAAAAACCAAAAACCTCTGGGTGAGTACTGAAAATATCCAGATTAGATCTATATCTGGTACATTCTCTTGGTGAATCTGACTTTCCCTCCTCTCAACTACAAACTCTGACCGTCTTAGATGCCACCCCATCCTTCTGGAGCTATCAAAAGAGAGAAGATATGTCCAAATATTGTACAAATATTAAGTCTTCAGATAACATATCATCTGTATAATATACCATCTATATACTGTCCTCCATAATAATGGACATAGTCTACCCCACCACCTTGAAATCTAAGCTCTCATATTATATTTATTGCAGACACAAATCACCATTAAACCTGAGAAAAAATTGTCGAGCTCCTGCAAATCAAACGATTCAGATTTTCTATTTAAAAGGAACAACTACCACTACAAATGGAGATACTCGAATTGGCTATGGAAAGAGATAGATAGATATGTTGTAGGAAGGCAGGTGTAGGTTGGGAGTGGAAGTAACAAATAATAATGCATTTTCCTTAAAATTTTTCAATCTGCTACAATTATGCCTAGAGATAACTCCAGACACATTCAAAATTGCATGGATTTGATCCTCATGTAGCCACAACTCTAGGGCTGGTGAGGGTGAGTGACTACTATTTCCAACTCATTCAATACTTATTTCAATGATAAAACCCAAAATATTTGAACTGCAAAACCCTAGATTTGTCTCCTATAGAAACCCTTTATCTTTTTTTTATTATTGTACAATTTTTCTATTGCAAATTTCACAGGTCTCATTGACCTCCTCTCTGAAAATGCTCGATGTAGTTTTTTTTTTTTTGTAAATAAAAGATGTATTGCCTCTAGAAACTGAAGAGATTACATAGTCTTGAAAGCTAGGGGGATAGCCTGCCAAAACATGGAAGCCAGAGCCATATCCAGAGCTTTTTCAAAAATGTCATGCTCTCTATGTCCAAAAATACAAAGATGACTAGGGATCCATTTAAAATTTCCTAAAAGATTATAAGCCTGAGCATAAACAAAACATAGAAACAAAACCAAATGAATCAAGCTCTAATTGTTTCTATATCGTTGCCTCCAGAAGTGTGTCGATGCCAGGTTGGAACAATATTGCAAGGTTGGCGACATACCAGACAATGGTTGGAAGCAGGCTTGCCTGATAGTGTGTCATAAAGAAAGTACAACCAATGATTTAGGTTCTCCCATCGAAACAACAGGTCTGCCACATCCCGACGTATGTCCATGATCAGAGTAAGATGTTCCTCGAGAAAAAAGGGACCGAGGAGAGTCAAGAGTCGCCTTTAGAATGAAAATAATGTCTTAAAGGGGAGTAGTCAAAGGTGCTTCTTCAACTATGGGATATCCCCAATTTCCTATGGTGGAGTGTTCCAAAAAGCTTGATTTGTGTTAGTGTCTGTTTTCTCCTGAAGGGAAAGGCTCAAGTGCATTGTAAAATCATGAGGCTGAGTAGGAAATGATTCCTCAACAACACCATGACCCAAATTCTCCCATGCGGTGCTGATGTTAGTATCCTGCACAAATGTAGAATGAATTTCTTGAGAGGGGAGTTGTACTAGCTCGCTTGAAGAAGTTATGGAGCCATACCCTCGTTCGACAAGATATCTTTGGTAACTAGGTCCTCTGCTGGAGTGACCATGCTCACGAGGCATGATGCCAATGCCTAGGGCAGGGGACAAATAATTTAGATAAATAGACTAGAATAGGGTGCGTTTGGATCTCTCCAGAGGAGAAGCAGAGCACGCATGAAAGGAAAGAAGGAGAAACATGTATGAAAGAGTAGGGTTACAAATGGAAATATCCTCAATCTGATGCATTGAGAGAATAATTACGGTAGAGTGGACGTTGTCCTCTGGCAATATTATGAACCAAAGCTCCATTGAATTCGCGTGGTGAAAGCTCCCATCACACCAGTCCGCAATAAATTGCCTCCTCAAGGAATGAAGCTTGGAGGAGAGATGACATGCTAGGGTGGCATTTAAATGCATGGAGGTACACATGGAAACCCATCCATGGCTCGCTGTAGTTTAAATATAAGATGATTCTTGGATTCATTGAATTGAATTTTGTATTGTAAGTGAAAAGAACGTCTATATGTTCTTTCCGCTATATCCCTCATAGTTTTATACAAGTTTTTCCCCCTTTCATTGACTTCCAACAACACTCTAGATGAAATGAGGCTGAATTCATCATCATTTACATCCTTCATATTTCTTCTTCTTCTTAGGAGGGTCTTTTGTTCCCTTGTTGTTAGTCCCTACACAGCATTCAACATATGCAAAATTGAATGTTTGAAACTTGTTATCTATTATTGTTAATAAGCACATTATTTAGAAAAACTCAAAGAAAAACTTTATGATTATCACATTTGGATCCACCTAATTCCCTTATTTGAAACATTTACATAATTTTTTTATGCTCTTTTCACTTAGATTGCAAACAATATTATCAATTTTTTTTAAAGTTATTGCTCTGCATGACACAAAATAACCAATACACATCATTTAAATTTACATATAATTCAAATATATTACTTTTATATTAAAACTTCAAATAACTTGCCATGTTCTCTTATTGGAATGTGTTTCCCTTGTGCTCATTGAGATAAGTTTTTTCCATTGATCTTCTATCAATAAAATCCCCACATAATGAAATATATTTTATGAACCAAGTGAATAATTTCAGCCTAAATTGTTTTTGGCAAGGCGATGCACATTAAACAGTAATATGCACCGTTGTGTAGTATACATTGATACAGACTAGTGCATATCTATTATATAATGAACATTACTAAAATTAATTTAACAAAAAAACTAACATAGCCAAATGGTGCGCTATATAGTAATAAACACATCATTGTGTCATGATTGTATAGTGCCATAATAAAACTCATTTTTTTTTTATAAAAAAACTGTGATAGGGCCAAGTAATGCTCTCTACAGTAAACAATGCATTGATGCATGTTTCTTATATAGTGCACAACACAACCAAAAAGTGGTTTTCTTTTTTTCATAAATATGACAATGACATATTTTGAGATCGAATGCAATGGGTGGTCCCAATCCTTTAAAGTATTATTTACATTGAAATAACCATTGGGGCTAACAAATACCCAAATCCCCTAAAAAATCTCATCGTGAAAGGGAAAAGAGATCAAACCCCTACCTCTAGGGTTTGCAACAACATAAAATAAAAGGGAAGCAATAAGGAAACTAGGGTTTGAAATGTTAAAAGTGAGTTCAAATCCCTTTTATTTTCTTGAGAATGCACTGAAAATATGATTAGGAATAAATAATTTTTTTCTTTAGATTGTTGAATTGATTGAGGGGAAATTTATTGAGATAAAATGAATGAAGTTACATAAAATTTCTCCTCTATAGATTTCTATGTGACCCATGGAGTTCAATTACAAATTCTACTTTTTATAAAAATCTATCCACTCCAAACTTTTCCTTGGTAAATATCTCTTGCACAAGTATCCCCTCTAACGTTTGGCACAACAATGGAATGCTTAGGTTTTTGTTTTAAATCACTTTTATAAAATGGAATTCCCACTCATTTTTCCGATTGATATTTCAATGCATTTATGATAAATGCGCGGTCTATTTTTTTTGGCACATGATGCATACATTAAATTTAAGCACACTAGTGTGCTATATTGGCCTAAACACACAACCTTAACACTTTTTAGTGGCAACAAGTTAAAACCTTTACAATTAGAACTTTGAAGAGGTTTTCCTTCGCAAAGGTTTAAACATAGGTTTTTCTGAGTGTGTATCAAAATCCAACACAATGGTGTGTCTATATAGCATATGCACCAGTGCACTATCGTAAATCAAGTGTTCCATCTCTTTAAAAAAGGCCTTCAAAAATATGTTTGAAGTTATAATGTTACATGCTTCCCAAACTTTCTTTTAAGAATGCAGAGACATATTGATTGTGGTTTTGGCTCAGATATAGGGATACAAAATATAATTTCAAATGGAAAATTATATAAATTCGTCACTCCATTTCATTCTAAGTTAATAAAATCCCCCCTTTCCATTTGCACTAGGTTGAGATTTTAGTCACATTTTAATTATTTGATTGAATTTATGCTACCTTTGCATGTACATTTGTATAATCGTGCATTGAGTTCTATAGGATCCTAGTTTGGGATCGATTTTGAATGTACAATATATTTCACTAGTCCAAAAATGATGCAATATCTTATCTAGTGCAAGATACCATAGGCAGATGGTAGAAAAAAATAGAGAGACACTTTATTCCACTAGCTGTAACATGCCATCTTCCAACAACCATCATCGACCAATGGTAATTCACCGTGAACTTGATCTCTTTAATGACACCCCAATAGTATGTGGCAATTCAAAATGTAAAGGGTTGACGGTGAACCCTCAACATGTCACACTATCCCATTAACATGTCACACTATCCCATTATATTAATGGTTGACTAACAAAAGTTGATGATTTGATATCTCCTACGATGGTTAAAGATCCAATAGGTGATATATAAAGACATGTAGGAACACTTCCATATGTTCATTTTTCAAAATGTTGGAACCAAAATAAACAATATTTCATTTGAAATAGACCAACCTGTCTATTTTTATTGAGTTAATCAAGAGTTCAAGTGAGCTAAAGAATGATATCAATACTACTCAAAACATATCTACTAGGAGAACCAAAAATTTGTATGATCTGAGAGCAACAATGTCCAAGTACGTAATAAGACCCATTCAATTGTTGGAGGGCAATGATGACTTCTCTTTCCTTATCCATATGGAAACTAAATACCAAAATTGTTACAACCAAAATTTGTATGGCACTTGGTCCTCTTCCCTATCCATGTTGAATGTTGGAACCGAATTCTCCTTTTGTGGTAATAATCACATGATCGACAAGTCTAAAATAGATTCTATAGTTCTTGGGTTGTTTATCCTTTCACATGTGTTCATTCCTGCCAAATAGTTAGTAGCACTTATGCCATTTATGGTCCTCTTTACAGTCGATATGATCACTTGAATATTTTTAAATGCAAACATAACATTTCCATGTATATTATGTGCACACATGGTCATGCTTCTGAAAAATTTAATAGGAAGAATTTGTTTTATATTGATGGTTTTCCATGCACTCATTGAAACATTGTAGGATTCATAAATAGTAGTAACTGCTCATTGTTCAATGCAAATTGTTCGTTTGAGGAACTCCCCATTTAAAAATAGTTCTTTAGGAAAAGGAAGGCATTTGGATTTGTTTTTGTGTGTAACACCCCAATTTTTATCCCCAATGGAGCATTGTATAATTGTAATATTATGAATGGTCGTGGGCCAAGTGATGTAATATGTAAACTTTGTATATTGAAAATAATAAAATGAAATATACCATTGAATGTAGACGGGTAAGGACCAGAGTAATGGGGGACTATGATTCCATAAGAGAGGGGGTTAATGAGAGTTTTGAGGATTTTTCATATGCCTTGAGTCTTAAGCCATCTTCATTAGCCAATTTTTCATTTATCCATTTATCCCTTTGAATTATTAAGCACTCAAATCATTGAATTCATCTAAGAGGTTGAGTAGGAAGTCATCCCACGTGCTTATGGCAACATGGATTGAGTGTAATCATCCTTGGGGGAAACGTAAGAGTCAAGAAAACATGGGGAAAAGAGAAAATTCAAGCATATGGGTATGAGAGTTTTTACAGGGAGCCAAAAAAGAGGAAATTCGAGAAGATGGGTATGAGAGTTTTTACAGTTAGAAAAAAGGGAGGAAAACCATAGCTCACTCTTGGGAAAGAGTGGACACCCATAGTGATTATTGAAGAAAAATTGTTGAATTTGGAAATTATGCTAAGAATGAGGTTGCTATGATGTAAGAGATTTTCTATCAAGAAAAATTACCCAAGAGCAAGTGAGGTTGTTGTGTGAGCACTCCTTTTGCAATTGGAATTCCTGGATCCCCCAATAGAGATAATGTTATCCGGTCTGTGCTAGATCCCCGGAGGGGATGTAAATATTTTGAGGGACTGCAATGTAGAGAAGGAAATATCATCCCTTTGGTTGTGAGGGATAATGGGGAAGATAACTGGGTGGTTGTAATTGTTGTAGGAGTCACATAACTATATTTTTGATGATTTTAGAGCTATTACAATGGACTGTAGATACCCATAGGATCTTTTCTGTCCTTGTGGACTCATATCCCCAACTTGGGGGTGACTTGCTGTTGAGATAATTGGAGAAACAAAGTACATGGTTAGGTGGAATGTCCTTCGTTTATAGTTGGTTGTGTAAATCATCTTTAAAAAATAAGTTCTTTAATCATTGTGTCATTTACAATTTTAATGCAGTGATTGAATGCTGCATTTACTCCGTATTTTATTTATATGAATGACCGTGTGTATGTTTAATCATTGCAGTGCATATTTAAGTCCATTGCATTCATGCGTTTAATTATTAATGATATTTGTATGAGTGTGTATTTTATGCTGTTTATATTTCCCCATTTAAATAGAATAATAGTCAATTTTGTAGTAACGTGTCCCAACTAGGTAGTTGGGCATGTTACATAATGATATCAAAGAAACATTTTGTGGTAGCGTGAGTCAATGAGTATCTAGGGACACCACATAGTGGTATTAGATATTTTGGTTCAACACTAGACTTGTATGGGCCAAATACTGGCACAACTTTAATAAATTTGTTGTTGCAGAGCTTTAGTCTCTACCAAATTTGGGAAACATGGTGAAGTTCAGAGTGAAAATTCCCAAATTCTGGGTGAAATATGCATGTAATTTGGAAATGGGATGTCCAATTGACATGCAAAGAGAATAAATCATGAGAAGCTTAATTACAGAGTTTTCATGGAGACCAAAGAGAAATTTCCAGAAATTAGTCATTTTTGAAAAGTTGGGAATTTTTGAAATTTATGGAAAATTGAGAAATTTTCTATACCCGGTGACATGGGGGCCACATGTATGGTGATGTGGAATGCCATGGTGGAAGAACATGGAGGGAATATTGAGGGTCATAACATGAATTTCAATGAATCAACGGCCCATATCACATTTGGCTTAGTGCTCAACGACCAAGATTCATCTACAGGTTTGGAAAAGTTCGACAGATGTTTGAAAATTGTCTAAGTTGTAAAGCTTTGTGGAATGTGGAATGTGGGATAGGTTTTATGTGGAAGAAAAATTCCTATTCCTCTGCATGGGTATTCCTACACATGGATTTTCGAAATTTGACTAAGTCCCAAAGCCTTGTGGAATGCAAAATGTAGGATAGATGTCATGCAGAAGTGGAAGTTCGACTCCTCCACATGGATGCTCGAAAATTGGCTAAGTTCCAAAGCATTATGGAATGTGGAATGTGGGATAGATTTCATGTGGAAGTGAAAGTCCTATTCCTCTACATGGGTATTGTAAAATTTGAGTGAAACCTATAAAGAGAATCTGGCTAGCAACAATGAACAAAAAACTTGCCAAGTTGAGAGAAGAATTGGAGAAAGAATGAAATAATTGTATTAAGAAAATGAGAGAATGGAAACATAAATTTTATATACTATAAATGGTGGAAATAATGCACCATATTTTCTGATCTAATGCGCCATAGTAGTGATCTAGAGAGATGTGGATATACACTGACAAAAATCGGAGTGAACTGCCACCTAGTCCTAGTTAATCGACCATGTAGTCATCAGTTAACTGGCTCACACAAATGGAGTGGATATAATTTCATGCATGAGCATGTGTAGAAATATCATAGCCTCATGCATGTGAATTTTCCCTCCAATTAATGATTCCAAGGTGAATATGCAACACTTGGTGATAATTCCAAGGTGATCATGCAACACTTGGTGATAATTCCAAGGTTTCCATGTGAGACTTGACTCCACTAGTTGAACTGAAGTACAACTGAGTAACAGATGAAGAGGATATGACACCCTCAGATAGGGGAGAATATCTTAGACCAAGGGACACCCTCAACATATACTAATGAACATAGGAAAAAAAATACTAGGTGGGTGTGTAATATCTCCAATAGGTATTCCTCTGCATGGATGTTTGAAATTTGGTTAAGTCCCAAAGCCTCGCAGAATGTGGGATGGATGTCATGTGGAAGAGGGAATCCTATTCCACCACATGGAAGGAAAAATTGAGTAAGTCCTAAAGCATGCAAAATGCGAAGTGTGGAAGATGTTCTATTTCTCCGCATGGAAGGAAAAAAACTGACTAAGTCCCAAACCATGTAGAATGCAGAGAAGACACAATATTCTATTTTTTCACATGGAAGGAAAAACATACCAAGTCCTAAATCATGCAGAATGCATAAACTAAAGTCCTATTCCTCTACATGGATGTTGGAAAATTAGCAAGTCCCAAGACTAATGTAGAATGCTGGTGCACTATTCCTCCCCATGATGGAAAATCGACTAAGTCCCAAAAAGGAAAAGAAGAAGAGGAAGAGAAAGGAAAATGAGAAGAAAGAAATAAAGAAATAAGAATAGAAGATAAAGGAAAGGATAAAGATGGATAATTTACAAAAAACAGTCTGGAGCCAAAAATCTGTTTTGGCCATAACAGGAGCAATTTAACTTAGATTTAGATGAAATTTAAGGGGCGTGTCCATAGTGATGAGGGATACAAAAGTGCCAGTGAGGGATATTGGCCAATTATGCTTGAATTTTTTGAAAAACACAAATTAGTGGTTTTGAAATATTTGGATCGTGCTTGGTGTCTGTGACCCAAATTAAGATGAAATTTTTATATAGAGTTCAAAAAGAAGGCATGAAGATACCCAGTTGATATTTTGGCACAATTCAAAAGGATTTGGAGTGGTTATGTCGAGAAAGGGAAAAATCCACTATTCGTAGGTGCATTTAGGGGATTTTTGAAATATTCAGAGGAGGAAAAGGGACCCCATATCTCCAATCCAAAAAACATTATTTACTCGACATTTAATCTACTCATCAATCTAGACAACTTTGTCTCAAGAAATGTTTTTCTAGTTTTTCTCTATTTGGGAGATAACCAGTTTTGGATAAAAATTCCAAGACTAGAGTAAATGCAAAGGTGCAAAGTCATCAATTCCATATTTATACAGAATTTGATGGGAGCATTAGATTTTGAATATGAAATTTTTTGAGTGTTCACAATCATGAAGATTACCTATTTCAATATATATTTTTTTCTAATTCATAGTGAATTTTTTGCTATAGATGGCAGAAGATGGCCTCTCAACTAAATTGCGCCTGTCAAAACAATGCACAATTTAGTAGAAATGATAATTTCATAAAGCTATAAGTTTTAGCCCAGAGCTCAAAATGAGGCCTTAGTACAACCATTGGAAATTTAATTTAGAAGAAACTATGTCTAAAGCCTTAGAGTTTATATTAGTGCATCTATGTTCTTCATAAAATCATATGAAGGATGACTTATAAGCTAATTAATGGAATACTTTAAAATATGCATAATTCTAATGGTAATTGTTACATGCACAATTTTGTAGAATTAGAGGTATAGGCAGAACATATTTGTTCCTGCACGAGGAATAGAAATACATAGGATGCCCAGGGATCTTACATCCATGAGGATGAAATAAGAGGTTTATATGTCAGCATGGAAATGCAGACACCAATTCTAATGGACATATAAGAAAAGTAGAGCATGTGGAGCTGGTTGAAACTATGAGGAGGTTGTAGAAGGAAGTGCAGAGGTATAGAGAAGACAATTAAAGGATGACGATATATCAGGAGAAGATTCTATAGAGTCTGAATATATTGCAAAGACAAGTCAATAAATGTTCTGGCACAAAACAAGCAACCAATGCAAGGAAATTAGAAGCATATAGATCTCATGATAAGAGGGACGGTCATAAAGTATCTAGGAAATCAAGGAGTGTTAGTAGACATCATCATTCACCAAGACACTTGACTAGAAGAGCTCATGCACATTTAAGATTAGAGAGCAGCCCAAGTGTGTCTACTATCAGAAATTAGAGAATGAGGTCTGAGGTAGATGATTTGCAAGGAGAGCTTAGGAAGATTAAGCCTTCTACTTTTGATGGTGATAATAAGAAATATGAAGATGCGAAACCATGATGGTTGGGAATGAGAAAATATTTCCTATTGCATAATTATTCAACAATTGTAGAATTCATAAATTCAACCTACCATCTTTAAGGAAAAACATCAATGTGATGGAACTAGCTCAAGCATGTTAAGCACATTAATGAGAAGAGGATCTCATGGGGGTGATTCAAAAAATATTTTTAGAACATTATTATGACCAGAATATGAAAGAGTTCTTTGAACTCAAGCTTGGAAGCATGACAATGAATGAGTATGAGAGGAGGTTCCTTTATTTGTTGATGTATGTTGGTTTCATACAAGATGATAAAATTAAAATCCAAATATTTCTTAGTGGAATACCTTCTTTTTATAGTGAAAAATTTATTTTGATGAGTCCAAGACCTTGGAAGAATCCATAAGAAAAGACAATTATTTGTATGATCAGAGTAAGTGTTAGCTTTTATAGCCCAGGAGGTACTCTGCATGTTTTGTCTTGTATGCGGGAGTAGCCTTATATTTGCACTATTGGACACTTGAATTTGTAATGGGTTTTTATAAAGTTGTGATAGCGTGGTTCTTTTATTAAAGTGACCTTTTAATGAAGTGTAACTTCTAATATTAAAGTGACTTTATTTCATAAAGTGCACTTATGTTATAAAGTGAAATTGTACTTTAATATTTTAAGTGATTTATTTTGGAGGGAATGAATCATGTCCCTTGATAATGTAAAGGCAAGATTAGATCTTGGCCCTTGGATTTAGGGTTGGGGAAGGAGAAAACACACTTGGAAGTTGAAAGGTCATTTTCGAATTATCAGAGAATGCATTTGGTATTTTGCAAGACACAATGAGAAGAGGAGATTGAGAGATTTCTGAGAGAGCTTGAGAGAGGAAAGTGAGCAACAAATTTTTGGAATGAATTCCAAGGGAGATTGGGCACATTTCTGAAGGGAGAAATTTCTGTTTAGAAGAGGTTGAGATTTATTGCTGAATACAGGCCGTACTATACAGATCCATACAAGCCGTACACAAACAAATTTGGGCACGGAAATTGAGGCAAGTGTGGGCACAATTTTCGAGGCAGCGTTTGGTAGATTTTCTGTTGGAGGTCGGATGTAAAAGAGTGAAGGTAAAACAACATGTTGTGGGCACAAATATCGAGGTGATAATTTTAGCAAGGCTGTGCAACTGTATGGATTTGGCACATTTTTCTAGGCAACATATTTATGGGTCTGTTGGGTGGTGTAAGTGATTCTCTTGGCTGCTAAATGCAATTTTTCTGCTGATATACTTTCCTGAAGCTAATAAAATCTCTATCTCTCTCTCTTTGGGTTTCCCCACATTGGTTTTTCCCTGGCTGGTTTCCTAAATTTCTGAGTATTACATGGAAGTGTGATTGTTGTTCATTGTGTTTATTCCAATGCAAAAGTGCTTGGCAATGTGTACTTCTGCTCATAATATTTTCTGAATGTGGATTTATATATTTCAGAGTTCATAGATGACAATTATATCTAGGTTGATAAGTGTATGACAAAATTTGTGCATGCTGATTTTGTCATTAAAATTCTACATGGTATCAGAGCTTGGGCTCTGAGTTACATTGAGCAGTGAGATTTTTGGGAAATATTTGAAGGGGAAACTTGATTATTTGTTTTCCATTGAACAATTGACAGACAGATGGTTGTTTGCATTAGGTATGAGGACCGGTTGGATGGGATTTCCAACTATTTACAATGGAAAGTCAGGATGTCGACTATTCTTAGGGAGAACAAAATTTATATCTTTTTCAGCACGACAGTTGTTGTTCCATCAACAAACTCTATAGATTTGGATTTACATGAGGTAAAGGAGGTCAAATATCAGAGGATTATTCTGGATGGGGTGAAGGACCACCTTATCCCTCACTTGTTTGAGAACAAGACAACCAAAGAGATGTGGGATGCACTTAAAAACTTGTACGAGGCGAAGAATGAAAACCA
>WSFP011432325.1:0-21490 GCA_009831015.1 Picea engelmannii
TTTTTGTCCAAGAATGGCTTTCATTTTTGTTTTTGGCAAATCTTTATAGGTTTGAAATATTTTTAACCGTCCCTTTTTTTTGTTTCTTGCTAGTTTTAAGGAGAAAGTTTGTGTTTCAAATATTTCCAATTCATTTTACTTTTTAAACAAGAAAAGCAAAAACTATTTGTAGAAACTATACTCTATGTTTCTTCTTCAACCCTTGCCATTCTTTCACTGAAGAGAAAAACTTTTATAGTGTGATTTCTTCTTTTTATAGTACTTGTTATTTTTCAGATTGCATTTGCATACTTGAAAAGAAAAAAAGATTTGTCTTCTATATTTTTGGTGAAAAGAAGTTCAAAATCTTCTTGGTTTTCTTGCATTTTAAAGTTGCATCAGTAAGTGCATTTCATCTAAAAGAAAAAGTTGTAATTTTTGCATATAAAAAAGAAAGAGTTTGTTTGTTTTTTTTTTATTTTAAAGCATTTACACTCATATTTTCAGTGAAGAACTACAATTTGCATTTTTTCTCTTAAGTGTTTTTATGTTGGGTGAGTCAAAACACCATTTAGTTTCACTCGGTACCCTTATAAGTAAATAATAACCCCTATAAAATGAACGCTTACTAAAACCAATTAGACATTTTCATTTTCTCCGGTAAACAAACTAGTTCAACACAGGGCCTTGGTTTAGGTTGGAGAGTTAATTTCTCCAAGGCTAAAAAACAAACATAGGAGTTGAGATAGGGAGCGTGTTGGTGTCCAGGTATGAATGATTTATTCACCATTTTCCTACATTAATTTATCAATCTGGTGTGTATTCTTTCAAGGCAACGCGCAAGTTATATGCAGGGGCAAGAGTACAATTTGTTCTGGCCAAGGGTTCACGATTAAGATTCAAAGCATTGCTGTCAAACTGGATTAACTACAGCTTTTGAAAAGTAATCATAAGAATCACACACTGTAACAGCAAGCATAAACTGATAAATAACACACTATAACAGCAAGCATAAACTGATAAATAACACACACAGAAAGATGCAACACCTGATCAGAAGAGCGGGCCCAGCTCTCTGATCAGGGTTGTGTTAGTCACAACGAAGATGAAGACAACAAAATAGATAGTATTTTATAAATCTGAAAAGGGTTATTACAATCTCAATGGGGACATCCCCCGTTATAGGAATAAACTGTCTTTTATACATGGAGAGGGAGAACAACCTCTTTCCCCAAAACATGGTAACCGTATCCCCAAAAATATACATTAGTTGGACCGGCACCAGTACCAGATAGACAAGATCAGCGAGATGCCCAAGATGGTTTAGAGATCTGTGACTCTAGCTACGCGGCCTCCTTTTGTCTTGGTCGTTGTTGTCCTCAAATCAGCTGAACAACGGATCTGTCGCGGGATACTGAAGCCTTGATTCCTGTTCTCCAGAAGTTGCGGTCAAGCATTTGTTTTAGTGCTACGAATAGGCTACGAATAGGCAAAACTCCGTGACTTTATTTCATTAATAAAATATTCCAATAGACAAGGCCGGGGTATTTACCATACAGATTTAGCATAGTAAACATAGGTAAATTAGTGCAAAAAGGTCATAAAGGTAATGGAAATGAAGCAGAAAGATAACCCGATTTTGTGCCCAACATCTCCCCCCAACTAGCCTTCTGCGTGCCCTCATGCAGTTCGTCACCTCCACAGGTTTGGATTTCACTGAATGTTGGCTTCCTAAAAATGAATGAGATCATATTCTTCGGCCATCTCTGTCCCTCGAACTTTAAAGCCCTCTGAAAGGAGGACTTCTTCCCACCAATCTTCTAGGACGATATACGTTGGAGTGTAATCCTCTACTGGCAACCAGATAGTGGGAAACTAAAACCGAAGTCCCATCCATCGGACCCTGCAAGTTCGGATACATGCCACATATCTGGGCACTCTGGGGAGCACTCGTGCAAAATTTGGTGCCCCAAAAGGTTCCATGTTCCGAACAGCTGTAGGTGTCATCATCCACCTTTTCTGACAGCAATCAAGGGCCTCTTCATGAAATGTGACTATTTGTTTAACACAAAGATCAAGGCAACAATTTTGTGTTCTCAACATTCTTTCCCCATTCCCCTCAATTCCCAAAAATGTGTTGTGTTTAGTGAACATGGTGACTGACCTCTAAGGTTCTCCTCTTACCATAAATGACTTTGTAACCTGATTAGATTCAAATGTGTTAAAATCCTTCTGCCAGCTGATCTGTTTGAAAGTGTAAGAGGTGAGGGCCCTTAAATTACTGTCTCCCACATATGGGACTGGATTGAATTCTCTGTCCAGGCGCAGCAGATACCCATGCAGGTAAAATTCACACATCAAATGTTGAGTTGGTACGTCGTGGCGCCTCATTATTTGGAGGAAGTGTACACCATTTTCTATTTTATAACAAATCTCATTTTTTATGCTCTCCGTGCAGAATAAAAGAAAACGTTCATGTAAGAATAAAGAATAACAAGAAGCAGGGGATCGAGATGCCATCACCTCTTGCGCCAAATTAAACATCTGCTCCTTATCAATTTTCATCTCTGCTACATGCTTTTCCAGTTGTTCCATCTTGATTTGTTGCTTCGCATGCCTTAATCTCATGATGTCTATACACTCCACATATTCAAAAATAGTCGTGGAGGCTCATTCCTGAGATATTCTGACTTCATTTTGATACTGAGCCGCAGTAGATTTCCAAGTTTGCACTTCAGTCGTTAAGGCACGCTCACGGTCTTCAAACAATTGCTCGACCGGGTTTGTTTGAGTAGCAGCAGAGGTTATGGCTATCTGGTCTGTCTGAGTCTCTGTTTCCACTCCTGTGGCCTTGGAATTTTTAGCTTCCTTCTTGTATTTCTTCATCCGCTTCTGCATTTTGTGTACCTGTTTCCTTAGTTTCCTGACTTCCATCTTAAGCCGCATTGTCTCTTTAGATTGTGACTGATGTTTTTTTTTTACTGGGAATCTTACGACCTTCTCACCTGGCTCTTCCATTGGCTCATTCATTGGGACTACTTCGCTTGGTCCCTCCTCTTTGCCAGCGGATATTTTCTCTTGTTGAGTGCTCACCACGACTGGTGGTGCCCTTGTGAGATTCTTTCCTGCTAATGTATCTGTTGGATGAGTAGCATCCACTCCACATCGTTGTGGATTTTGTGACAAAATTGGAGGAATGGCGAGATCTTCTTCTGTGCACCGAAGGGAACGAGTTCGCCTTGCTCCAATTGGATTAAAGGAGAAAAAGGAGAACTGGCATGGATCTTCAATGTTTGGTCCCGAGGTCGACATTGGTTCTTGTGGGTCAGCACCAACCTCACGCCCTAGTTCTCCCAGTAATTCCTCCATGGGTTCCATGGCTTCTATGGTCAGGGTGGTCACAACCTCTTCTTCATTCAGGTTATCCTCCTCCATCGACTACATGGTGACAGGAGGTTCTTGTGGGGTATCCTCAGTCGCAATATCGACCAATTCACCTGCTTCTGTCTATTGTGACCTCGCTTCTATGGTTATCATGCTATCATTTTTCTCTGCTAGTTCCACAGGCGAGGTTGGTTCTTGTGGGACAGCCTCGGTTGTGGTACTAGTGGGCCTTTTTGTGTCAACTTCTGCATCTTCCATTGGTTCCATGGTTTTGGCTTGCTCTTGGGGAGCAGCCTCTTCTTCAAATTCCTCGGCTTCCATCTCCATCTCTTACAATTCCTTCTGGTCAACATAATCATCTTCTCCTGCATTTTCCTCCTCCATGGCTTATGGTTCATCTTCTCTAGCATTTTCTCCCTCCGTAGCTTCTGGTTCATCTTCCCTGGCAGCCACAGCGGTCGCTACTTCTTCCTCTGTGGAATCCCGAAAAAGTTCCCACAGGATCGGGATTCATCTGATGGTATTCATTACTAACAGTTGAACCATCCCATGGTGGGTGATGACTGCCAATACCTTTCGTGACTCCTAAGCCGAATGTGCCATTAGGTGAAGGCTTCTCAATAAGAAATAAGGCACATTCAGTGAGAAAGCCTCTGCTTGGGGAAATCGCAGGTGAGTTAGTATTCGGAGATGGTATTTGAATATGGTGGAGTATCTCCCTTCACAAGTCATATATCTCATGACGAACTCTGCTACTTCTCCCCATGGATGTGGCAACGAGTTTCGGTCGTATCCTTGACCCTTCTGCACGATGCTTTCTCCCGCCTGTAAAAAGGCTTCGGGAAACTCCAGAAGGACAGACCTTCTTGAAAACCATCGTTGTCCATTTTGAGGGAGTCCATTAACTTCTGCGATGGCTTCCTCTGTCACAGGTATTTCAATTCCATGGACCTAAGAGCTTCCTTCTCTCAAGTTGAGTGCAAATTTTGTCGCAATTTCTTCGTTCGACCATTTTAACTTGTCAAAGTAAACATTCCAGCCCGTGTTCTCAAAGACCTACCATACCTCATGATTGTTCTGAACTCTCTTTGTATCCTCGGGCTCATGCCGCACAGATCGTCCACCCATTGTTGTAGAGGTAGAGTCAGCACGACGAATGCAGTTAGCCGGTAGGGGAAAATGACAGGGTTCCAAACCATTGGCAACTGAAATAACGTCATGTTGTTTTTGGGAACAATGGATGAAATATTGCTGGTATGTTTGAAAATGATGACGGATTGTGGTGGTACTATCAGATTTTTAATGCAGTGTGTTGGGGAGGTGACTAATTATGGCTTTGCATGTACGAATACGCATTCCAACATATCATGGTTATGATTACGAGGTATCAAAATTATTGGATTATGTTTGGTGAGGATTGTGTGTCATGCATGGTACGTCGTCATTTATTATGATGGTTCCCCCCCCCAACTTAATTACGGCCATCCACGACACGTTTTGATGTCTTTTTGGAATATTTTAATTAAATCCATAAAAGTCAGCGGAGACGTACCTGGGGACCTACCTTACGGTGGAGTAACAGCAAAATTTCTGAGGGAGTAATGGCAACAGGGTGTAATAGCAGCAAGGAGTAACAACAACGACGGAGTAATGACCGTTGTGGGGTAACGGCACCGGTGGAGTAACAACAGTTGCGAAGTAACAACACCGGCGGAGTAACAGCAGTTGCGGAGTAACGGCACCGACGGAGTAACGACAGTTGCAGAGTAACAGCATCGGCGGAGTAACGACAGTTGCAAAGTAACAGCACCGATGGAGTAATGGCAATTGCAGAGTAATCAACACACACCAGTGGAGTAACAGCAACGTTTTTGTAGCAGCACTGGTGGAGTAACGGCGCCGAGTATTATATTTCTCCTGGTCATGTTCCTTTGTTATTCCTGCAAAATACAAACAAGTAAATTATTATTATTATTATTATTTTATTAATTTTTTTTAAGACAGAGTGAGAGTGTCCTTTATTCCAACAACCATTAAATCAGATGAATCAGAAAGGTGTTTGACAAAGGTATTTCTAGAGGTTGGATAGTGGTATAGTTTTAGACGGTGTCCTTTTACTGAGAATGAGGTATGATTCTCATCTATTGTAATTAATCTAACCGTTCCATTGTCGAACACTGTGTCCACTTAATATGGCCCCATTCAGTGAGTGCAAAGCTTGCCTTTGAAATCCTTAAATCGGGAGTCGTAAAGTAATGCCCAATCTCCCACATGAAACACCGTAGTTTTGATAAATTTATCATGCCATTTCATTCTCTGTTGTTGAACAGCAGTGGTCTTCTGGACAACTACTGACCGAATCTTGTCCAACTCATTCAGTTGTTCCAGTCGGTGTTTCTGTGTTTCTGATAGGTCTAAGCCTACTTCTAGAGCTGTTTTGAGTGTATTGATCTCAAATTCCACCGGAAACAAGGGGACTTTCCCATAGACTAATTTGAATCGGGAAAACCCAGTTGTGTTCTGCCATGTTGTTTTGTATGCCCATAAAGCTTATGTAAGTTTCTGTGCCCAGTCCCAACGATGACTTGCTACTGTCTTTGTCAAGATATTTTCCAATACCTTGTTTGTGCTTTCTACTTGCCCGTTCACCTGGGGGTGATAGGGGGTTGTCACTCTATGTTTGACCCCATATTTCTGCATCAGCTTTCCTATCATGTGAGATGTGAACTGTGATCCTCCATCTGAGACAATTTCCCTTGGAGTACCATATCGGACAAATATTTCTTCAAAAATAAAGTTTGCCACTACTTTCTCTGTTGCTTTTGTGACCGCTCTAGCTTCCACCCATTTAGTTACATAATCAGAGCAGACCAGGATGTAAGCGTTATGATGAGAAGGTGGGTTGAAGGGTCCAACAAAATCGATGGCCCATATCTCAAATGGTTCAAGGAATATCTGGGGATGTAGAGGCATTTCATCTTCTTTCCCAGGTTGTCCCATCCATTGGAAGCTATCACACCTTTGGACATAATCCCGAGCATCACGAAAGATGGAGGGCCAATAATATCCCATTTGCAACACTTTGTGAGTTGTTCTTTTATCTGCAAAATTTCCTCCACAGGGTCCATCATGTGTAGCCTTCAGTATCTCATCGATATCACCTTCTGCCACACAACATTAAATCTGTTGGTCAACCCCTGTTGAAAGAGATATCCTACCATCCATGAATATCAGGTACTCTGGTGAATAATCTTCCTTTGCTCCTTATATGACAGATGACGAGGCACCTTCCCTGTAGCAAGATAATTAGCAATATTTGCATACCACAGAGTGTTAGTAGATACTGCAAAAAGATGTTCATCTGGAAAATTATCTTCAACTGGTGTATTCTTACCATCATGTTCTATCCTAGATAAGAAATCTACAACCACATTGTCCTTCCCTGATTTATCTACTATAGTAATATCAAATTCCTGTAGTAGCAAAAGCCATCTTGTGATACGACCAGGGGTAACAAGTTTATTCATTAAATACCTGATGGCTGCATGATCAGTATGCACAAAGGTAGGATACCCGATAATGTAGTGTCGGAATTTATTGATGGTGTAAATGACAGAAAGGAACTCTTTCTCAATCATTGTGTAGTTTAATTCAGTAGGAGCCAAATTCTTACTAACATATTAAACTATGTATGGTACTTTGTCCTCTTGTTGTCCTAATACTGCACCAATCGTTGTTTGGGAAGCATCTATATGAATATGGAAAGGTAATTCCCAGTCCGGCCCTCTAAGGATCAGAGCGCTACAGACCAATTCCTTAATTTTCGTAAAGGCTGCATCACAGTCCTCTGTCCACACGAAATCTGAATCTTTTGTTAGCAATTGAAAAAGTGGATGTGCTACTTTAGCAAAATTTTCTATAAAACGCCTGTAATAACCAGCACAACCAATAAAGTTGCGTACCTACGTGGGCATTTTGGGTGTCAGGAAATGATGAATTACCTTTATCTTTGTTGGGTCCATCCAGATTCTTTCAGCTGAGAGAAAATGTCCCAGAACAATTCCCTCTTTCATAATCATATGAAATTTTTCCATACTCAGTGAGACACACGCTTGTATACACCTTTCGAGAACTTTTTCTAAATTTTTTAGTCCTTTAGGAAATGAATCCCCATATGGAGTAAAGTCATCCATGTAGATTTCAACACTGTCATTTATCAAATCAGAGAAGATTCCCAAAATTTCCCTCTGGAACGTTGCAGGAGCATTGCACAAGCCAAAAGGAAGGACTCGGTATGAAAATGTTCCCCAGGTGCATGTGAAAGTGGTTTTGTCCAGATCTTCAGGAGCTATCTGGATCTAGTTATACCCACTAAACCCATCTAGAAAAGAAAAAAACTTTTTACCCACCAATGTGTCCAAAACTTGATCAATAAATGGAAAAGGAAAATGATCTTTCTGTGTTTCTTTATTTAATTCTCGATAATCCATGCATATCCGCCATTTTCCATTTTTCTTAGGGACCATTACTAATGGGGAGACCCATTGGCTATCTGAGATGGGGTAGATAAAATCTACATCTAGTAATTTCTGAAGTTCTTCCTTCACAACATTTTTCAATGCAGGGTTCATCCTTCTATGAGTTTGTCTCACAGGATGACAATCCTCCTTAATGTATATATGATGGGTACATGAATTAGTAGGAATCCCCTTCATATCTGTATAATCCCAAGCAAAGGCTTCTTTGTGTTTCTGAAGGACATCCACGAGTTGCTTCTTCTGGGATTCTGACAGGGTTGGATTAATATTCAGAGTTTTTCCTGGTTCTAGTTCCACTGGGACACTTTCACTGGGTGCATCAACAGGTGGCTCCTCTGATCCTTCTGTTGTCTCAATTGTTTCCTGAGTCTCATAGCTTAGGATAGATTCTAGGAATTGTTGATTTGTTTCAGAAACGAAGCAAGGATCATCCATAAAAGAGGTGATTACATCATCTTCCGATTCTATTTTCAACTAAAGGGCTTGTCCAATAGTGAGGACTGGCCTCAATTCCTCATTTTATATTTTGGCCTCTTTCCTAGATAAAATTTTCTTGCTTCCTACTGGTTTTATGGATGGGTTTGATTCTGCAGGTGGGTATAACACTAAGTTCTTAATGTTGTGCCCATTTGAAATAACCATGTGCCCTGATCGGCACCCAATGTAAGCATCTGCAGTAGCCAGCCATGGTCTACCCAAAATCAAAGGATGGTCACCCATTGAAGATTTCGTCTGTAAGACTAGGAAATCTATGGGATAGTGCCATGAATCCACTGAAATTGTTACATCTTCCAACTTTCCTACAGGTTTAACTGTGGATCGGTCTGCCAATTCCAATACTGTGGGTGTATGTTTCAATTTATGAAGACCTAAAGCATGCATGGTTTCAGTGGTGATAACGTTGATGGAAGCACCCAGGTCTACCAGCACATTTGGAATATGTACCCCATTAATTTGTACTGTCAGAATTGGGTTCCCCGGATCTCCATACTTTTCAGGCATTGACTTTCATGTCATGAAATCTGATAATTTTCTCATAACATGAATGGTAAGGGGGTCTTTGGATTTCTTTGCAGGTTTATTTGAACAGTATTCCCTAAGAGTCTTTTCATATATTGGCACATCCTTCATAGCTTGTAACAAGGGAATTTTAACAAATAAGTTCTGCAATTCTCCTAGTAAATCAAATTCATCTTGAGGGCTTGATTTACTCAAAGTTAGTCTCTCTGGGTAAGGTGGTTCAGATTGATTTTGTTTTACAGGAGGTGCCTGGTTTCTATCAGTTTGTTTTGGCTCTTTATTAATTAGTTCTGATCCCTTACCTTCATTATCGAGTTGTTCAATGGTAACTGGAGGAGGTTGAACATCGATTGTCCGCCCTGATTGTAGATTCAATTCATACAACTCTGCAGTGGAAATGCTATATGAAGGTAGGTTAAGAATATTATATTGATGAGCTCCTTTGCTATTAGGATTCGGATCAGGTTGGATTGGGAACTGAGGACGGGCAGGTTGATTACCCGGAGGCACATTAGAGAGAAATTGGAGTTTTTTTTGTGGCATTGGCTGAGGAAACTATCCAAGAGAGGATCCTCGCCAAGTTGGAGCCCATGGGGAGCTCAAACTGGCTTGAGGGTTCCACTGTTGCCAAGGTGAAAACTGGTGTTGTGGCCACATGGAAGGGTAGGGCATGGACTGAGGATTCATATTAGAATTATTGAAATACTGAGATGGGTCTGAGTACATACCTTGATTTCCCATTGGTGGTCAAGGATGCCATGGCTTTCTATACCCCATGAGGTACAATTGTTCCATGTCTTTCCCCGTTCCTTGAAATACTACTTTCAGGCCTAGCAAGGAGGGGCATGAGCTTGTTGCATGATTTAGCTCACAGATTGCACATTCCTCTATGGAGTTTAGTGGACATTCCCTCTCTGGATGCTTCTTTCTACATGTCGAGCAGAATATCGCCATAGTCCTGTCTAATTCCAAATGATTATGTTTTACTTGCAGCGTATCCATCTGTGCTAATAGGGTGTTGAGGATATCCATCCTCAGATTCTCTAGCCGGTTTCCGATTTCTGCTTTCGTAACACCTCCGCCAGACCCTTTTACTGAGCGAATTCCTTGTTTGTTTATTGCAAGCCCCCTTGAGCACTGAATGCATAATTCGCAGATACCTTCGAAGCTTTCCTTAGAGATGTCTCCCTTTCCCACAATGTTCAATAGTTCCATTGAATCCTCATGGAAAGATCGGAGGAGGATAATTTTTAGAATTTTTTTATCCAGGTCAGAGTGACCCAAACTCTGTAAGGTGTACTTGAATCGTTCCACACAATCTTCCAAACTCTCATCTTCTTTTTGTGCGAACTTGAAAAGTTCTTCCTTAATGTTCTTGGATTTACAGTGATCTTAGTATTTTTCCAGAAAAGTTGTCCGCATATCATCCCATGTGGAAATAGAGCTTCCTCCTAGGCCCATGAACCATCGCAGAGCCGTTCCTTTTAATGTAGAAGGAAAAAACTTTAACTTTTGGGCTTTCGTCGTATAGTCATACCCCCGGCACACTATGTCAAACTCGAATAGAAATGTGTCGGGATCTTCTGAAACAAGCCCATGAAGGTTTGGTAAGGCTGCTAATGGAATAGGCTTTATGGGTGCACCAGCTCCTAAATCTTCGATTGGAAACTCGATAGTGGAGGTTGTGGGAGCCATAAATATCTTCCAATAACCGTTGGGTATTTCACCAGGCTCTGTAGGAGATGGCTGAGGCTTTCTTACCCCTTGGATCCGAGTTGCTTTAGCAGCACTTCCCCAGTCCCTTGGTGATGCAAATACTCCTTCGATCCCTTCTCCTGTGTCCTGATGACTTGATCCCTTGGCTACAACCTCCTCTTTCTTGCTGGAGTGGTCTGACTCTATCGAGGCTCTGCTTGCAACCTCTTCCCCCTCTGTTACCAACATAAGATTTCCCTGGTTAGGTATGCTACAAGATGTTTCTTCAACTGCTGGAGGGACCTGTTGTGTCGTGTCACCCAAGAATATTGTAGACAGCACTGGTTGATCTACTGATTGTCCCCTAGACTTCACTCTTCGTGCCCTTGGTCTCACGGCTGCGTGGGAGGATATCTTTGATTCAGCCTTTGCTATAATCTGCTGGATGTAAGTCTTTCTTCCCAAATCTGGTCCTCCCTTCTTTGGGGCTTTCACTCTGCCCTCGTTATTTGGTTCTTTGTTCATACAAGTGTTGGCATGATGGAGGGTCTTGGCATGAACTTACAATGCTTTAGTATTGAAGTAAGGTGTCAAAGGACCATTCCTTCCCCAAGATGAAAGATCTTACGAAAAGAAAGGCAGCTAAAAACAAGATTCTAAGGTTCAAGGCTCGGAGTAGAGCATCAAAGGACTCTTCCCTCCCCTGGACAAGAACCAGGAACAAACACACACCACGAAAATACCTGATACTTTTCAAATCTGAAGCAGGGCATCAAAAGACTCCTCCCTCCCCAGGGTAAAAGCTAGGGTTTCAAAAAAAACAAGGGTTTGAAAGAAGTAAATCTAACCCAGGGTTTGGAGTAGGGCATCAAAGGACTACTCCCTCCCCAAGACAAGAGATTGGCAAAAATGGAAAAGAAAAAATAAAAACAAGCAGAAAGAACACCTACACTCAGGACCTGAAGTAGAGTGAGAAAGATTGTTCTCTCCCCAGGATGAGAGATTGACCCTCTGGTTGGTCTGGATCATTGTCTTGGACCTTTTTATCCTCCCCAGCAATGGCGCCAAAATGTTGGTGTCCAGGTATGAATGATTTATTCACCCTTTTCCTACATTAATTTATCAATCTGGGTGCGTATTCTTTCAAGGCAATGTGTAAGGTATATGCAGGGGCAAGAGTACAATTTGTTCTGGCCAAGGGTTCACGATTAAGATTCAAAGAATTACTGTCAAACTAGATTAACTACAGCTTCTGAAAAGTAATCATAAGAATCACACACTGTAACAACAAGCATAAACTGATAAATAACACACTGTAATAGCAAGCATAAACTGATAAATAACACACTGTAACAGCAAGCATAAACTGATAAATAACACACACAGAAAGACTCAACACCTGATTAGAAGAGCGGGCCTAGCTCTCTGATCAGGGTTGCGTTAGTCACATTGAAGATGAAGATAGCAAAATAGATAGTATTTTATAAATCTGAAAAGGGTTATTACAATCTCAATGGGGACATCCCCCGTTACAGGAATAAACTGTCTTTTATACATGGAGAGGGATAACAACCTCTTTCCCCAAAACATGGTAACCGTATCCCCAAAAATATACATTAGTTGGACAGGCACCAATACCAGATAGACAAGATCAGCGAGATTCCCAAGATGGTTTATAGATCTGTGACTCTAGTTGCACGGCCTCCTTTTGGCTTGGCCGTTGTTGTCCGTAAAGCAATTGAACAACTGATCTGTCGCGGGATACTGAAGCCTTGATTCCTGTTCTCCAGAAGCTGCGGTCAAACATTCGTTTTAGTGCTGCGAATAGGAAAAACTCCGCGACTTTATTTCATTAATAAAATATTCCAATAGACAAGGCAGGGGTATTTACCTTACAAATTTAGCATAGTAAACATAGGTAAATTAGTGCAAAAAGGTCAAAAAGGTAATGGAAATGAAGCAGAAAGATAGCCCGATTTAGTGCCCAACAGAGTGCAAAACCAAAATTTTGTTTAAGTATAGTTGGGAAGATCCTCTAACACAGGAGTCAAACATGAGCTCGCATGAAGGAGAGTCAAGGAGATAACCCCTCTAAATCTTGACTAAGCATAGTGGAGAGATCATATTTTGGGGGCTTCATTTGTGCCTTTACCTCTGTGAGCAATGATTCTTTCAATGCTTCGGGTTTTGTTACCCTACCCATACGTTTGATCCTGAATGTCTACTATATCCCCCAAACGTTGACTACATGTTGGTATCCTTAGTTTATTTTCCTAGGTATCTCAAAGGTCATTAAGTGGGGTTTCTCATGGTACCTGAGGCAGACGTCATATCACACTTTTCAATATTGTTGGAGGGTGCCCCATGAAGCGAGGGTACTTGCACCGGATAAGGCTAGTAAGTGGAGGTCAAGGTAACTACTTCTCACTCCTTTGTTCATTGGTTCACGAGACTTAATCAACCCATTCCTTCGTCCAAAAGGTCCTTACCTCACTTTGTTGATATTGTGATCTCAGGACCTATTCCACATGAGTCAGGATATTGGCAAGGTTTTTTGTGACTATTGTTTCTTTTTGGGATTTTCTAGTGGTGTGCCCCGTGGTCATAGATTTCTTAGGAAGGTGTGTTAGTAGTCACCTTGAGTTGATAACTCAAAGTGGTTGATCAATGGCCTCATCAGTCTAGGAGAATTCAAGGTCTTCCACTCGATCAAGTGGAAGTCAATCCTCTATCGCCTCCCTTGAGGCGTTGACTTGATCAAAACGACATTTTTTGACCATCTGGTCCCATTGATATCATATAAATAGAACCCACAAAAAATAACACTTATGAACTAGAGGTTACGAACATATCGGATTTCGAAGTCGAAGGTTTCGTTCATCCATTCAATCCTCCATTAATTGGATCTGACAGTCTATTTGTTTTGCAAATTCCAACTCCCGGGTCGGACTTTGTTGATAGTCACCCTCTTTGGTGGGTTGTAATGGAAAGAACTTTTAGAAGTGTCTGGATCGGGGGTCCTTCAACCCCCATGTCGACAATCGTAACCTGAGGGATATTTCCTCCTAGTATCTCTAACCAAATGACTAACCTGGTTCAATCCACAATAGTTTTGTCACTCAGTATCTCTGTATCATTGATAGTCAGGTCCACTCAACCTTTGAGTGTGACCTCATCGCTGCCATTGGTATCTAATTCTTTTTCATTTAGTATTTCATCGATAAGCATAAAAAATGTGTTGAATGGTTCTCAATCAATTTCCCAATCTACTAACATTGGTACAAGGATTTCTTCAATTCCCTACAAATATTTTCCTTCAGGTGGAGTTTATATTCCTCCATCATTCCCCTCTCTTGGGAGCGGGTCGTTCTCGTCTTCCAACCCTAATCCCTTTGTGGGGTGGGGCAGTCCTATGGGTGGTGGATTTCAATCCATTGGCATGCCATATAATTCAACCCCATTCACATTATATGTTGGGTTCAGAAGTAATCCTTTTACCTCATCTGTAATGTACATAGGGGGGAACCCATTCCAAGGACAATGGAATCCCATGCCAAGGTCATGCTCTTCACAAGGGATGTTGTCACATGGAAACCCCCTTCTCTACCAGAATATCCCCATGCAAGGAGAGTCAGTAGGGGGGAAGCCCTACTTTTCCATTTAGGAGCCAGGTGGGTGGAGGTTTTCTTCCATTTAGCAAAGGCCAACAAGGTTTCACACAAATATTTGGCCCATATACAAGTTCTTCTTGGAAACCTAGTGCAAGCACCAACCCAGGCTATTCTTTTTCAACCGGTTATCAACTTGGAACTTCCAACATTCCTAGTTGGAATTCTCAGTCCTAGACGAGGTTACCTTTTCTGGCAACATTAAACTTGCCATACCTATCAAAGCTCATTAATGATTTGGTTTTTCATGATCCAAACTGGCAATCAATTCCCACCAAGTTGCCATTGGATATTCCTAAGTTCGAAGTCAAGCCTCGTGAAGATCTTGGTGACTATGTAATGACATTTTTCATCCATGGTGTTCGTCAAATTCCTTAAAAAATGATTCAGTCGCAGCGAAAGTGGTACATCGAACTTGACGGTGGAGAATTTCACATGTTTCATTCTTTGTCTTTGGTTTTTCTAAACGAATTTCAGCTTCATGTCTGGTACAATGTTAGCACTGATCTCATGTCTATGTTGAAATAGGACAAGGCCACTCATATCTCAGATCACATCCAGGAGTGGTGAAGACAAAGGAGGCTAATTAAAGCCAAATTTCCTCTTGAATTCTTGTTGGAATGGTTCCTCAAGTCTTTATTTTCCATCATCTCTAAAGATGTATCCATGTCAGAGGTATTTTCTAAGGAAGAAGTGATCTTCAAGACCCAGTAGTTAGATTTGATCTATTTTCAATCTAGGTTCCTTTACTAAATTATACCGAATGCACCACAACCAAATTTCGATCCCATAAAAATGAAATATGAACCTCATGTTGATGGCATCGTTGGGTCTGTTAAAAGCACTACCATGAATCTAGTCGCAAACTAGATGCAATAGATGACTATTCATCCATCTGTGATTGATCAAGCCATTTCTTCGAATGTCTCCATTGTCTAGTCGTCGGATGTGCATGTTGTAAAATCGACATCCCCAAAGGGTACCTAGGAACCCAGAGGGAAAGCTAAAAAGGGAAAGGATAAGAAAGGAGGTGGAGATAATAAAAACCCAAAATATGATGCAAAAGTTGAAGGGGAAAAGAATGAGAAGAGGAAGGTGAAATTCCCATGCAAGATTTATGGGGGTGATCACCTTACCCATCAATGCTCGCAAATAGAAGAGGCCCATGGTTTGATAATGCAAAAACAACCTATTGTACTAAAAACTCTATTCTTGCAAGAGTAAAATACGCAGGTGGGATCTTCCACTTCTAATCCATAAGGGGGAAGTTCAAGTACACCTTCTTCAAATGGATCATACTCATTTGTTAATATGGTCAACCATACGAAAGAAGAATAAGTGGATTTTTCGACTAGGTCTCGCAATTATAGTAATCATGAGACATCGCCTAAAGGAAAAGAAACTTTGAATCCTTATAATTCTCTACATATAGAGAAGCCTAAGAATGAAATGGTGCCATGCATACCAAACGTTGTGTATAAGCGGGCATCGCACAACCCTAATGTTCAAGCCGTTCCCAACTACTCTATTGTTGAGGATTTGGCTCAGATGCCTTGTACGATGTTGCCTTAAAGGTACTCCAAATTTTCCCCATGCAACAAGACACATTGTTGTTTGCGATTGGAGCTATTGATTATTTGATCCATCTTGTTATGAAGTTTTACGCTACTGAAGTGAAGCATCACCTTCCTTATCATGTAGCCTTCCAGATTAATATTGTGTATGAAAAGCACATTATTCATAGGACGGTCATTGATGAAGGTGCTTTGGTGTGTTTCATGTATTTTTCATGTTAGAAATCCATTGGCTCTCTGAAACTTACCTCTTGTCCTACTCTTTTGACTATGTTTCATGGACAATCCTTCTAACCACAACAAGTTAGAGAGATTATAATTGCATGAAATGACAAGGAAAATTTAGGACATTTCCAATAGATCAATAAGTGTTCCAAACAATTTCTAAGTATATTAAGTTAATGTTAGGCTAGTGCATGCAACAAATTGTAGCAAATTAGATGGTTGTAGCAATGTTTTGCAACATCAGCACTAAAATTAGTAAATTATCCTAAGTTAGAGTTAGGAAAATTTTGTAAAATCTTTAGAGAGCGGAAATTGATGATTGTTTGATCACTTTCCTTCACAAGAGAGAAAGTAAACTAATTCCTTTTGGGCTATGGAGTCTTTTGTAACAACAATAAATATGCATTTGGATAATGATGATAGCAATGTCTAAGAGAAAGGGCTTGAAATCTAAGGTGCTAGCACCTTAGGGCCTTAGATTTTAAGAAGAGGTTTCCATAGTGCAAGTACTTTTGGGATCTGGTAACTCTTTATTCCCTTCTTAGGTTCTTCAATAATGTCACAACAAGTGTCTAGAATCAAGGGATTTAGGAGCTTAAATCTAGGTAGGATTTCCTTCACAAATTAATGGATGCAATTATCCTTATGAGAGGAGGAAGCACCTTATGCTCCTCTCTTAGTGTTTAACCAAGAAATAAATCTTCAATATGAACAAGTAAATTCACAATAAAGAATTAATGACATGAAAATTGCATAAATTTACTTACTTCACCAAGACAATGACAAGAGAAACCCCTAATTGTAGAAAAATCCTCCAAAAATTAGAAAAGAGATATCCAAAATTTTCCTCCAAAGGCTAGCGCATGAGTAAAAGAGACCAATAGCACCAGGAAAGTGAAAATTTCAGTACCTCACTCTCACATGTGTGAGAGAAGTTGTGGTATTCTAAAATGAGTCTTTGGTTAGCCATATTGATATGGGAAATCCTAACCATGAAAATACAAAATTGAAAATTCATGTCTTTTCACAAGGGGGGCTACTTTTTAATTTACCCCTTTTAATTTACAAAATTTAAATTTTACATAAGATAAAAACCTAGAAGGGTGATGTCATGCCCTAAGGGGGTGACGTTGAGCTCTAGGAAGGTGACATTGAGGCTACAAGATGGAATCTTAGGCCTCCAAAGGCCATACATCATGCCCACATGTGCCCAAATTCCATTCCAAATGTCCTCCTCCACTAAACCATCTCTGGAACCATCTCCATGAAGCCCTAGCCCTCCAAGGGTGATGTCATGGGCTAGGAAAGTGACATTTAGGCCTTCAAATGCCAACGTCCAAGTGGAAAATGGTGAGATATCATCATCTAGGCATGTTAAGGTGCCTCTAAATGAAACACCCTCCATCCTCAAGATGCAACTTCCATCATCCCATGTTCCCCAGACGTGGGGTCTAGCATCCATCATTGGGATCCAAAGCCCTCATGGAGGTCTGAGCAAAGTCATATTCCCATGGACAAATTTTCATCGAGCAAGGTCCTGCAAAAACAGACAGATGCACCCTCCAAGGTTCCACAAGTCACAAGAATCATGCTAAGTAAGCCATATCTAATACAAGAACCACCCAAACATGTGCATCAAACCCCCTTTTTCAAATTAAACAAATGCTCAAAGACCTTATAAGTTTTTCCCAATTTAGGTGTGATATGTGTATCATGGTACCCTATTGGTTAATCCAATCCCCAATTCAAGGGATGTTTTTGAAGAGGAACCTATCTAAGTCATGTCGTGAGTGTGAGGTGGATTTTCGAGAAAGACTTTTAGGTGTGGGGTCCTTGACATACAAGGGTTCGTATTGTCTCATTTAAGGGTGCATTTGTAGAGGGTGTGCTTTCTCTTGAGTTACCTAATATTTATGTGCCACATTTTTCCAAACCCCTTTTTTCCATATTTCCAATCCCTGCTTTCATTTATAATTTTCAAATTTGAGGGTCCCCCTTTAAGGGTTTCCAAGCTTTAGAATTACTTTTGGGACCATGGAGAGCACTAAATGAGTAGAGCTCAAGTTGGATCGTCTTTTGGTGCTCCTTATTTTCTATGTTCACTTTATTTTTAGCATCATTTACTTATTTTTTTACAACAGCTACAATATACCTCTGAGCCGTCAACCCCATCTTTCCATGAAATTAGGTACAATCCCTTATTGGGTCAATGAACCTGGAAACCCAAAATAAGGAAACATAGGGGTAGAATGATGGAAGGTGGTAAGTATGGACAAGAATGGTATGATGAACCTTCAAATAAATACCTAGTAGCAACCATTTTACGAGAATGACCTACTTACTAGGAGACCATGTCACTCACCAAGGTGAAACTAGACAAAAGGTATGAATTCCAAGCAAACATTTGAAAATCAAGAAAGGATTCTTTGCAACATGCTCAAATGCTTCAAGTATTAAAATGACACTTACCATGATATCATACGTGTTACCTCATGGAGAAAGACCCATTGTCTTCTTGGACCAAGTCGATGTGGTGGACATTGCATTGTTACTCATGATGAACAATGAGGCACTCATAAACAAAAAGGGGCCATCCACGCTCTGTTGGTCAATTTGATTCTCGGTACTCCATATATGCTACCTCTGGGCCTTGACACATGATCTCTTTAGTTACCCCTAGCCTAGGGGGGTAACATCTGGCTCCTACTTGGGGACATGTGCTCACCATAGAGCACATGAGAGAAGGGATGATTTTAAGGATGAAAAATTATTTTAAAATGTAGAAACCTTGGCGAATCTTACTAATTCTTCATATTCCAACTATGAAATGTTTGGCGATATTTTTGTAAAAATATTCTAATTACTAAGGATTTGATATAATTTATATAAAATATTGGTGATTTTTAAGGTAAAATAATTTTATCCTATAGAATTTGGGCAAATAATTTTTAGAATAGCAAATCATTTTTTGGGAAAAAACATGGAAAATTAGCCCATGAGCCAAATTTAGCCCCTAAAATCATCCCTACGTGAGAGCCTCAACATCTCCTGGTATGACATGTGCCTACACACTCAAGAAAAAATGTGAGAGTACCTATGGTGACACTATCACCCCCTTGTCCATGTAAAAGATGCTAACTATCAGAATCAAAAGTTGAAAAGAAAACTTTTAACATTTTTATTCTAACATATCAATATGAGCATGAGAATGTAACATAGCAATATGCAATGATGCAAGAAAAAAATATGTAAATCATAAGAATGTATGCAAATCAAAGAAAAATGAAACTATACCACCATGATGTGCAAGATGCAACATATACAATGCAATGCAGGATGCAAATGCCTAACCTAACCTACCCAACTAATCTAGGTTAGTCTCTATGTTAGGCATAATCGTATAACATTTAACCATGCTAGCATTGTATCACAACACCTACCCTTGTGCTTCATCATAAACCAAAACAAGCATAATTCAAGCACAAAAGGAACATGAGTTAGAGCATACATTATATCATAACTAATTATAAAGTCTAACTCATGGAGGTGGGAGGGTGGGAAAAGATTATGCAAGTCACATTAGCACAAGAATGCTCAATCCATCTCTGAATAGGTTTTTTATAGAGAAAGATGCATAAAGATAGTTCAAATATTATGAAGATTGAATGCCCTTGATCTTATCGCTCCCCAAGGCTTGAGAAGAGATGAACAGGAATCTAGAGGATGACTAACAATTACTTATGGGAAGGTTGAAAGATTGAGATATCAAACTTCTTCTTAAAGCATTCAACCTACCCTCAAATTCCAATAAAACAGTTTACCTCGTAGACAACTTGGGACAAGGAACACATTTCCCAGCTGTAACCTCAATCACATATCAAGATAAAGGAAAATAAGGAGGTTGGAAAGCCTCATCACAAGCATCCTGCTCCAGAAAAATCATGTCCTTACCCACATCAAAATTGGAGCACAATGGTGGTTGAAATTTTTCTCCATAGAATAAATCCAAGTGCTTAAAAGAATAAGCATCAAACTCCCCAGGGTATGACTAGAAATCATCATGAGAGTGCTACAGTAGGTCATCCTTGGTTGGTTGGAAAAATTATGTAATCATGTCATATTCATAATTCCTATGTAATCATGTCATCTTCATAATTCCAAACCTTTGAATCAATAGCAATCACACATACTTTTTGTAAAGGCAACATTTGAAAGTGATCTTCAATATCGTAAATGAGATCTTCACCGAGAAAAATCACCTCCCTTTTACATCTCCCAACATGTATAAAGTCATCAATATGCTAAATCATATCATCATTATCATTAGAACATGAAGGATCTAGTGCATCCAAGGGTTCCTTTAGTACTCATTCATTTTTTGAATCATAGAATAGAGCATCGTCAAAGTCTTAGAAAGGGAAATGACTTACCACATTCTCGTCTTCATGTGTAGGAGGAAAGGAAACTTGGATGACTTCATCAAATGGAGGATAAAACAACAGTGATTCATCTTCATGAGGAGCTTCTTCTTTTTCGACATGTTCACAAGGAAACTCATATTCTTCTTGGTAATATTCCTCATGATTTACCTATTCAGGCACTCATTCTTGAATCAAGGCTTTGTTGTCTTCAATATAATCATGAGGAAATTCTTGATACTCTTCATAAGTTTCTTCCCCTTTCATGTCATAGATCATGTCAGAGTCTTCTTCAGTGCTCCATGTTTTTAGGAAGGTCTCTTCAAATTGAACCATGGTCTTGATGCTTTTATCAAGGAGACCATCATACCATGTTCTAGCAGCATCATGAAGAGTGGTTGCAAAAAGTTTCATCACCAAATATTCAACCTTATCATCAACATGATTTAATTGAAAGAAGGAAAACAAAATACTCATATGTTCATCGGAAATAGTCTCATTATTACCAGAAAACTTGGGCAGCCATTTCCTTTTGTACTCAGGAAGCATTCGTCGAGGGTACCCTGGGATCTCATTCATGTCCAAGGGTCTAAAAATATCACATGGATCCCATGGAGAAGCCATGGTTGGTTGTTATAATGATGTTCGGTATGGGTTTCCACCAATGGAGTCGCCAAATAATCCTTCTAAGATCATCAAAGGAAGTGGGGGGATCACCCTAAGTGGAGTCGCCATGTAAGCTTGTAGGATAAGGGCTTTAGGAAAATATCACCAAGATGTGTCGTTGAGGAAAAATGACTTGATTCTCCCTCACAATAACAGCAAAATGTTATTGTAGGAATTGCACTTATTCCAAATCCCCAACACAAGGCCCCAAATCTGCGTAACTATAGGAAATCCTACCATTATTACCTTAGTAATAAATATCGTCCTTTTAGTGATGGAAGAGGTCCACCACAAGGGAGGCTTCCCTGGTGACCTCAAGGGAT